>NBNE01000674.1:0-18535 GCA_002215365.1 Phytophthora megakarya | reverse complement strand
GGTCATTTCCTGTCTCCAATTTCTCGGATCTCACTTCACCACACAAGTTTGAAAAAATTAAGGACTGCTTCGTGTTTTTGGAAAGAATGTTGCCAAGTACTTAAGCGCCTTGCCAGTCCAACAGCGCATCCGTTATGCGGCGTCGGGTGTAGCTTGCCTGTCAACAACTCCGGATGAGATATTCCACGAGACGGTGAAGTGGTCAAAACTCCGGGACAGTTCTATATGTTTGCTGACTCTGTTCAAAGTGGATATGGCCTGGATATTCACGTTCCGTACGCGCTCCTACAGAGTGCTGGTTTGCTTTGTGCTAACTTACCAAATGGACTGGGAAAGGTTTCGGGGGACCTTTGGTAAACCTGCAAGAATATGTTGACAAGACCATGTTTGTCACCCACTCGTAGCAGCTTTGGGAGATGTTTGGTGCTTGGTTGTTTGCAGTGATAATCAATGCGCTGCTGGTGCCTGGGCACGAGACGGTATCGCTGGAAAAAGTGTTGCCCGGCGCATTGATGGATCCAGACATGAAATCTATTTCAGTGAACCTTGTTTCTTCACAAGTTTTTCAATGTACCGAAGTGTTCTGTGTGATGAAGCGAATCGCAGATTCGCAGACCACCGAGTTTTCAAGGCAACTGGCACAAGAGCTTTCAGAGAAACCTCACTTCGGATCACGATTGGTCAATTATCATCCCCGCGTCCTAGTGACGGGGTCACTGTTGGAACCGTCGGAGCCCTCGGCCATCCTAATATAACCAGGCTGAGGGTTATTCCGGGTTATCCTAAATTAGGATTCTATGCCTAATTTAACCGAGTGCTCGTTTAAGCGAGTCCTCGGTCAGATCCGGAGTGACGGTGAGTTCATACCTACGTGAACCCTCGGTCGGTAGATGTCGGTAGAGAGAGTCGGCTGGGAATTGTCCCACAGGATCTTTTTACACTTAATTTTAGTATAGGAGTAGGATTCATCGGTAGATGGGCTGTAGAGAGGCTGTTAGAGCCTCACATTATACAGTAATAAAAAGCAGTTCTCCCCCACAACTAACAAGGGTCAAGTCCGTCTTCGGTAAGTCTAGCTAGCTTATCTTAGGCCAGGATACGCCTGATTGTGTGGATGCCTGTTGATAGACCCGAAGTACATTGAACCAAGGGTCTGTTTGCTAGGTAAGGCCAAGAGGAGAGTGTGGCCGTGTATAGAACGTTAGCGAAAGTTCGTTCAGTGTGTATTCGTGTGGACAGAGGGTTCTTAGATACACTAGACTTCCTATCGAGGATTCCTGTACTAGGTTTGCGAAAACCGGTACCCTTATTCTGAGGGATTGCAGTGGGTTTGCGCGAGAGTGCTCAATATATATCCTAGTCTTCGTTCGTGGCTAGGTAGGTTTCTTATTGGTTGACCAAAGGCAACCCGGGGTACACAGAGACTAGTCCAACCCGGTGTAAAAGATCGTTCCTGGTTTTCAGGTTTAGATCCAACAAATCACTAACCCTTGTGAGGAAGTGTGTGTTGTTGGTAGGAACTCGCCCGAACGTGAGAATTCTATCGTGTCCTACGCGATATCTGTGCTTCATCTCCTCCGCTCATTCTAGAACGAGGACATGAAACTAGTACAATTGATTGGCCAGCGGGTAGTCATATTGTAGTGAATGGGGACGGTGGGTTGATATTGACATTGTCTTTTCTACGAAAGACGCGAGAAGATCTGGAAAGGTTGTTTTTATCGATAAAAAGCGAGAATTCAGTAAACTTCAACCAAAGCAAACAAAGAAATATTTTGGTGAGATGCGTAGTATCCCGGGTTAGAATAAAGCGCGCATGGTGTGCGGGGTCGTGATCTTCGTTGCAGAGTCGAACTTTGACAAATATGAGTGGCCTCAAAACGGTTTCATCATGGGCTGAGACGAGTCTGTGAAGTTCCATGGAATATTGAAGTATTACCCAGTATGCACGACTATTATTTCGGTGGGCAGGAAGACAGCTCCTCAGGAAAAATTCAAGAGTTAAGATTTAAGAAATAAATTGGTCATAACTGTAATTGAATTTTAATTGCTTCGCTTCCGGCGCAGAAATCACTTTAGCGAAGTCGGGGACTTTCCTCTTTTTGTTTGTGAACGACATACTGTATTAGATACAATAAACGAGGAGTTTTCACCAAAAACTGAAGCCACATTGACCATCAAATTGGTTTCTAATGAAGCGATGGTATGATATTCTATTAGAATGCTCATGATTTATCGATTCTTTCCTTGAGTCACTCGATTAAGTGTTTTGAGGGTTAAGTGCTTATTGCGTTAAAGTATTTCAATCGAGGGTTAACCGGATTTTATTCACGTTTTTACCTCCTCTACCTGATATTATTGCTATACCTGATACTGGTCATGGCATCGGTACATATTTTTATAACAGGTTTTTCGGTATTGCTAAATATCTATCGCTTTATCATTTTGGCAGACATACGCTTCTACGTACTTTAACATTGACTATCAAGCCACCATTAGAACCGGCGAGGGCACGGCATTGTCTACTGAAATAAACTATTTTCTCCGGTGAGGTGCTCTTATCATTTTAATAGCATTAATATAGCTGCAAGAGTTAATACATTGTTAATCTTTAACCCTTTTAATTAGGTACAGGAACCACCCTCCCTTCGGATACTTCCAAAACCAGGTACCCTTGAGCTACCGATCGTTTTCTTTTAACCGAGTTTCACTAATAGTGACAAGAAACATTCATCCACTGGTAATTGTACTTGCATATTTAATACCCCGGAGAATACGGTTTATATTGGAGTATCCGAAATGAAGGCGGTTCCTGTAGGAAAAATAACTACATACCGAAATTGCCAACGTTGATCGCTGCATCGTGGGAATGGATTCCCGGCTTCCTTCGAAGCCATTTTGGCGACAATGCGGCAACAGAAGCAAGGTCCACCACAATGCATGCGACTCATTTCGCTCGACAATCGCTGTCAGACAATCGGCTACGAACTGCCTCCTGCAGCGTTGGCAACACCTCGCTTCGGTAACGCATCGAAGTGTGTGAAGTTCCGGATTGAGCCAGCGATGTCGTCGCGTTCGCTGGCAAAATCGTTGCAACAACGATGCGGTTCCAGAGAACCTTGCACCGAGATGGTGGCGGGGTGGAACGAAGTCTGAGTAAACGAGCCGTGAGTTTTCGCCATGCAACTCATTGGCAGGTCAACGGCAGAGTCGGTAATGCAAATTCGTAGAAACCTGACCGAGCCCCGCACTGATCACTGCAAACCGCGATGCTCGTTGCAAAATTCCGCTTCGGCGAGGTTGTATAATAGTCGCTGAACGAAGTGCTGGGCTTGAGCGTCTCGACATTTCGTGTGGCAATTGAGCCAGCTGGACGTCCGTGTGGTGCAGCAACTTCAGCTCGGTGTTGCCTTTTTGGCTCTTCTCTGCGGGTCGTCACGACGCTTTTTTTGAGACACCGTGGACTTTGTTGTAGCCGACATACAATTTTCAAGTCAAACTGTTCCGGAATTTCCAAGCGTCGTGCGGTCGTCTTTCGCTACACACCACGTCGCCTCGCCCGTGTTCTTGGTGATCCAGCATTGGTCATCCCTATGTAGGAGGGATGACACGCAGGTCGAGAAGAGCCCTAGCCGCTCTTGTTTTAGCAACACTTAACGTTACCGCCTAAGACGTTGCAAGATGCCTCGCACTGGGTCAAATTCGCCCTTTAGCAACACTTAACGTTACCGCCTAAGACGTTTGCAAGATGCCTCGCACTGGGTCAAATTCGCCCTATCGCCGCCGTCATAAGAGTAGCGCGCCCGCTTCTGCGTCTTCGACGCGTCTTCGCGCTGAGCCACACAGCCGGCAGAGGTTCGGACTGAGCTCGGGTCGATACTGAAAGGGGTCGTTTGTAGAAACCGGCCATGGACCCATAAAATGACCCATTTTGATCGAAGATCGTGACTCGCCTTGTAGAAGCACTTCAAAATTTGATGATTTCTGGTGCCGATATACTCAGCTACTTGTAGCAGCGCTACACGATACAGATTTAACAATAGATGTGCGTGGGATAGGAAATGAAGCTGCACTTGCTTGATCGTGACTCGCCTTGTAGAAGCACTTCAAAATTTGATGATTTCTGGTGTCGATATACTCAGCTACTTGTAAGTGCTACACGACACAGATTTAACAATAGATGTGCGTGGGATAGGAAAAGAAGCTGCATTTGCTTGAAAAAATTGATCAACGACGTTGGTGGAACGAACACATCGCTTGCTGATATCGACGGGACTTGAACTACGAGAGAGCTGGCGCCGCAGCATCCAGCGCCAATTGAGCCAGGGTGGAATGTACATACATGGTTCAGTGTGACAAAAGCCTTGCCACAGCTTGGCATGCATTAATCAGAGTAAAATATCTGAGTTTGTCAGTTTTGTCGACTTCGTCTTTGCTTTGCAAAGTCTTGAGACTGTAAAGTGCGAAGCAGCCCATTCATGTGCCCATTTCGGCTAACGCCCATTTGACGGCCCATTTCAGCCGTTACGAAGGGGCGATTTGGCTTTTCTCTGCGTGGCAGCTCGCACTTGGAGTTTGTATAGGCGCTCAGACCAGCCGTGGCAAAGAAGCCCAGACCTTGCCACTTACTCGTGTACACGCGTGGAGCGGAAGGCAGCGAGAAAGAGAGAGCGCGCAGTCAAGACAGGTCGAGCTCCCCCTCCTGGACTCCCGCCCCCTACAGCAGACCGCACTTTGTCGTAAGCTAAGCCCTTCGCTCGGTGCGTCCTCCGCTCACGCCTCGTTCCAGGTACCTCTACAGACAGGCAGAATGTCGCGCAAGGGACTCAAGGGCAGCAGCACCATCGGCGGCAACGACGTGTTGACCATTGATCAGCTGCGCCACCAGGACGACTGGGTGCTGGACACGGAGCGATACAGATGCCACGTCTGTACGCGGAACTTCACGCGCTTCCGACGAAAGCATCACTGCCGCAAGGTGCGCACTCTCTCCTTTATAGCTACTCTATCTGCGTATAAGGGAACTAATGCATGCTATAGTGTGGTGAGGTTGTGTGCGGCAACTGTACGCTCAAGAAGGAGGCGGAGCTGCCCGTGATCGGCCGCTCGCTCGTGCGCGTGTGCATGTCCTGCATCCTGTCGCACGCCAACGGCCAAGCCAACCCCCAAGGGGACAGCGGCCCCGCCCCCACTACCACCACTAGCGCGGCGTCGCCCCAGCCGCCGCCCTCGCAGGAACATTGGGAGGCGCAGAACTTCCACTCGCCCACAGGCAACTCGGAGGGCGACCTGTCGCACTTCACGCGCGACTTCCAGCAGCCCGAGTTTGACTACCCACTGGACTTCAGCTGGGACCACCCGTGGCCCAAACCGCCCATTGTCCCGGGCGAGTCGGAACGCCTGGAAATCCTCCGGAGCTTCGACATCATGGACACGCCCAGTGAAGACGTGTTCGATATTATCTGCGACTTGGCCAGCAACGCCCTCAAGAGCCCCATCGCGGCTGTAAGTCTGCTGGACGAGGACCGCGAGTGGTTCAAGGCCAGCGTGGGCTTGGCACAGAACGAAGTGCCGCGCTCCGTCTCCTTTTGTGCACACGCCATCATGTCTAAGGAACCGATGGTCGTCATGGACACACTGCTGGACAAGCGATTTGCCAAGAACCCGCTGGTCACGGGTGCCGCCAAGATCCGATTCTATGCCGGCGCGCCGATCTGCACGCCGTCCGGACACCTTCTTGGTACGGTGTTTGTGTTTGACACGCAACCGCGCAATACGTGCGATATTGCGACGCTCGAGAAGCTCTCGAATGTGGCGATGAAGAACTTGGAGGACCGGAAGAATGCGGTGGCCGCGCCTCTTGATAATGGTGAGGCGGTGGAAGTCGTCGACGGAGATGATCAGGCAGACGCTCCGAAACGCCCCGCTGAGTCTCTCCGGGGATCTGGAATCGGCATTGCAAACCAGGTCGTGGCTCAGCCCGTGCCTGGCGCGGCGTCGCAGGATCTGGTCGCAGCCAACGCGGGTGATGGTCAGGTGACGGCAGGACCGAAGATGGAAACGATGCTGATGGATCTGTTGTGTCGTACCACGGAGACGCAGCAGCAATTAGCAACACAGCAGGGAGCGATGTTCCACACACTAGGTCAACACACTGCTGACATCGACAAGTTGGCGACGGCGATGGCGCGGATGGAAGCAAAATTAGACGCGATGGTCGAGTAAAGCGGCGACAATGGTAATGCGCACCGTGGACAGCAGCGGCAACGCGCGTAGCTCAGGAGCGAGATAAGGAGATGGCCACGGCTTCATGTGAGGTGACGGAAGGAAAAGAAAAAAAGCAGCAGATTCAAACATTAGCTCGCTCTCCTCTATCGTATTCAGATTTGTAGCGTATAATGAAGGCTGTGCATGATCTCTTACAAATAGTGGCTGGTCAACATAATTCACCAAGAAAGAGTACCTGGTACTTTGATATTAGATACTCTGGTATTCTCATATTAGGCGTTATCTGAAAGCTAATGAGTGTGTTGACTACTCTCGTACACTCAAGTACTCTAACTAGGCATTATCCGCAGCTGGAGTATGGTGAACAGCCACTGTTTGAGTATTGTCGTAAGAGGTCATCATACGTGCACTTCTTAACTTTCACTGTTAAAAGCTACAAAATTGAATATGATAGGGACCGATTGCATCGAGTTTGTCCTCCTATTTATTGCACTAACTAGCGCTCGTACTTAGTGGTAAATCATAGAGGCTTTGTATCAGCGCTTCTGAATTTGAGATTTCAGTAAGGGGTAGGATGAAAATGGCACTTTTGGAAATAGCCAAACGCATGTTATTGAGGTCGAGTAGACACAGGGATACTGGAGCCTTGTGTTGGAAGGGTCGATCGAAGCGAGTAATCCCCTTCAGAATCACGCGAATTTGTGGATTATCGCTGAGAAAGTTTAGGTTGGCAGCGCGGAAGAATTGTTGGATGCCATGGAGAGTCGAGGTGATGGCTGTAGCACAGATCCTGTGGCCGGAACCGTAGCAGTACTGAACCCGTGGAGCATGAAGTCTGTGACAAACTGCGGTTGAGATGTTGCGGGAACGCCTATCAGTGTGGATTCGATGTAACGACCGGTTCCCACTGGAACCATACACGTAGTGCCTTGAGGCATGCTCCGTACGTTAACGCTGCAATGGAGTGCGTTCGAAGATAGTGTGTCATATCGACTCCAGTCTGGAAACAGTCACGTTTGGGTTGACCTGCAACCAATTATACGTTTGTTTAGCAAATCGCGTAGCATATACGGAGTTACAGAACGAACGAGAACCTGCCTCTGCGATAGTGTTCTCTGCCTGCCATGTGTGGCAATGAGAAACGGAGGCCCGGTTGCGATTTCGAATACCCCAATAACCGGTTATAGTCTGCTCTCTGATATTGCAATAGCCCATCTTATTTTGCAAACCAACAGCGGAAGTATTGTCGATACGGAATTAGACGTGTACGTGAGTGGGGGCCACCGACCACGAGGAATTCCATGTGTACACCGCAAAGACGCCCGAAAGAAGCTCGTAGTTAATGTCGTTGCCCATGTGTGATTGATTCTTTGAGGAACCGATCCGATCCCGCTCATCGGATCGGAAGGCGTACCAAAGAACATGTTTGGATACTTGCATCAACGCGCACAGGTCGGTATCGGACGCGTCCGTATCAACGATCACGTCCTGGGGAGTGCCCCAAAGTAGTATAGAGGGACACTGTTAAGCAACAGTGACAGGAGCATATGAAACCACCTGAGTAGAACTTGATGTATAGAGTCCGATACTTGAACTCTCTGCAAGCGGTGAACAGTGCACTCCTGTTGGCGGAGTCGCTGGATATATGACCGAACCAGGTGAACGCAGGTGACTACATGTCGGAGCCGACCGAGAAGCGAACGAAGGCCGAGCAACTGAGAGAGGCGGTGCGATATGCGATGCAGGATCCGGTCTTGGCGATTTTTGAGATGACAACTGTCTCGGCAACAGTATCGAATACATGACCAAGAACCGTCACGCGCGTGCGCCATGCGATGAGCTTTTGGCGGTGCGATATGCGATGCAGGATCCGGTCTTGGCGATTTTTGAGATAACAACTGTCTCGGCAACAGTATCGAATACATGACCAAGAACCTTCACGCGCGTGCGCCATGAGATGAGCTTTCCCTCATTGACCGCCTCGGCGCCAAGTATAGCCCCCATTTCATTCCATAGGGAGCCGCACAGTTCAACCCTACGTCCACTGTGACTGTAATGTGCAGTAGTAATTAAACATCCCTTTTGTGTGATGAGGCGTGGCCAGACTACCGTGAACATATGCGATGATGCCACCCACTCTACCATACGTGGTCAGTGATCCAGTCCAGCCAAAGGGCGCGGCGGTGTCAATGACCAGCACATTATCATTTCCCAGGCGACCGCCAAAGAGGTGACCGGATTGGCAGTGTGAACACTCGTGTCTAAACGCGGAAGCGACGTCACCAGCTGTAGCTTGGCTTCCGCGTGCGGATATGTTTGCCTTGGCCGCAGTGTTTCAGGCGCGACGGCGTCGCACTACACGAATAGTGATGTGCAAATATTGGCTGGGTCTGTGTGGTCCTTGACGGAGATACTCGCAGGAAAAGACAGGTCGTGAATTGTCCGGCCTGTGGTGGTTGGCTCGGCGTCGCCTTATCAACGATTCCGAACGGGCTGACATGAACCTCTGGTTAGATATCGAGTACGGGATAGCGGTCTGCCACAGACTTGTGGTTAGCCAAGTATACTTCTTAGGGCGGTAGCGGAGATAACATCGAAACGGGCACCTCATTGTTGGCTATGTCGAATAGAGCGTCAAGGTAATGATAACCAGCTCAAGTAGCGCGTAATACGTCGTTAAGCAAGTTCTTGTTCAAACGGCAGTCGGCTGGGGTTTGGTCGCGAATGAGCTCAACGCCATGCGGCAAGGTGATCTTGGTTCGTCAAACGTACTCGGACATCACACATCGGATGAGTTTATTGAGCGACTCGGGACAAATTTTAGTGGTCGCAGCGAGTGTGGGTCGTGTAATGTCAACTTCGGCTAGGGTTGAGCTAATGCGACCGAGGCGTACACGTTTCCACAGTGCACCACACGGGGCGACAAAACTTGCGACTGCCTGCGCAGATGCGAGGCTAAGAATGGTGTGTAGCTGAGGTGGGGTACTATGACTTTGGCACGAGCCGGCCGCTTGATGCTGGAGAACAGTACCCGACGGCGGTATAGCAGGGACGTGAATCGGGAAGATCAGGTGTGTGTGAAGGCTGGAACTGTAAGCGTTAGCATCCGGTGAGCCGGGAACTGGGCGGCGCAGGACGAAAGAATTCGGTAAGGATGGGATGGCTCTGAATCTGGGAGCCGTTGATGGACAGTGCTGACTGATATCGCAGGAGTATGACCATGTAACACCCGAACGCTAGCAGGGGTTAAAGACAAGTGTCGAGCTCGTCTGGATAGGGATAGATGTTCGTTCGTTTGCATTGTATTTACCGTGGTAGTGCGTAGGAATCGAAGAGATGACAAATGGGCTTCACCTCGGTCACTTCATAGGCGCTGTCGACAAGATTGTAGACGTCGGTCCTAAACCCCGCGGTTGATAAAGTCCTGGAGTTCGTTCGGCATGCGACCAGTCCAGTAATATGTTCGGCGAGCGTGTGCGCACCGTTCAAATCTACCGTCGTAGCATATGCCGTCCGTCATGAACTTAAGGCAAGTTCGCGATCGATTCGTTGCACAGGATCAGGCGCCAGATCATCAGTTATTGCGGGGTAGCGGAACCGCGGCGGGGCTGCTGTGAATATGGGGTGCGAAAAAAGCGACGCTGCTGAATCGGTCTGATTGTTTGCTGGGGCTGTGATAGTCAATCGCTCGTACTGTGTCGCAGAAATCTCGCCACTAGTGCGGGGAATCTACCATTAAATGGGCCAGGGTCCGGATCATAAATTAGTTGACATGCATGAGCGCCATGGCGACACGTTCCAGCGTTATGGTGCTGGCTCGCTCCAGGTTGACGAGGACAAACTTTTCAAGGCGGTATAGAATCCTGTTCGCATGATCGTACCACATCACGCCCTCGAATGAGATCAGATCGCTCCCAGCGGCAAGTTTGGGTTCGTAGGACGTGTAATGGGCTACCGTGCGTGGCCGGCAGCGCCGCGCTGGCGCCAAATGTGGCAGAGAAATCAGTGTAGGCCAAACCGCACTCCAATTCTCGAGCTCCGTTTGGGGACGGATATGCAGCACCGTCATCACTCTGGAGCCGCGTCGACCACTGCGCAATGCCATTAACACCACCGGTGGTGCGTCGATGCGTTCCTTGCCAGCTCTTGAATGTGGGTCACAAAGAAGTCAGTGGTTCCTCAATGCCGAAGGCACTCGGTTGGGCTACGGGAGCGCGGCCGCGGTGGCTAAGGGCGCGGCGGAAGACGACGGTGGCTTCATATCACGGACTAGCATGTCGCGATGCAGCGAATCGAGCATAGAGAACAATTTGTCAAACTTGTCTGCCAGCGACAGATGCTAATGTAGCGGTGGATTTGCCAGCGCAAACTCCGTGGTTGATGCCGTCTGGGCAAACTTAGCAAGGTTAAGCGGCGTCGCTGCCGGGCTGGACACGAGCGGTGACATTGCACTTGATATCGAGCATGTAGATCAGCAATGTCGATATGTTACAACTATTCACGGTGTACAAGTGACTCGACCGGATGGTCTTTTGGGACACGAGAACTCGGTTAGAGAGCGGGTGGTACCCAGTTCCTTCGGTATTAGGCTGCGGGTGGTGTGGAGTCAGTGGGTATACCGAATAACCTTTGCTATGGCTCACAGTAAAGTGTACGTACATAGACCTGATACGATACGTCCTGTCTACAAGAGGTGTTCAATACGTATGAGGGGTTAACCTTTTCACTTAACCTTTTGAGAAGTGAATAAAAGTTTATTTGGCATTATGCTCTACGACTGATCGAAACATTTAGAAGAATCATCATCTAAGCTGAACGGCCCTATCTTGGTCTATCCAATCTGCTTCTACCACTTCTATGATATCGTCAGCAAATTCTTCTTATTCGGCGCTTGTTTCGTTGATGGTTTCAGGTTCACCGTTGCGTTCGAGAAAACCACCTTTTCGAAATACCGACGCAATTGTCGATGCTTTAACATCCGAACAGGTAGAAGGTATCTATTCACATAAGATTCCGCGGCTAGGAGTTTTCAATTTGAAGGCATTACCAGACCTTCGAGCTTGCAATTGCTCCCTTAGATACTTAATTCACATACTTCGCAATCGAACTTGAACGGTTCGTTCCACGTACCATCTGCAGGCTGCGAAACCGACGATGCATTTAGAGGTACCTTCATCAAGGTAACATTGATTGTTTTTTCATACTGGATGACATCTTCCGTCCAATGTCCGTAAAAGTCATCGAGTAGCAGTAGAATTGACTCAGTCATATTTTTGGCGATTGCTGAAGTGAAATTCCAGAGTTGATAGTCATTTTTGTGGTTCCATCAGCCTAAATTATAGCCAAAATAAGTTAAGTAGTAACCATTAATATAAGGTTTTATAAAACAAACTGACCCTACGTTTTTGTGTTAGTGTACACCTGCATTTCGATTTGGTTTTGAGCTTTAACAATGTGTTTTCCACATTGAAAGACTGAAACCATGTCGCGTGTCTCCCTGATTTTTGATGATTTCATCTTGAATATGACGAAAGGAGGATATTTTGCACCAGTTGAGTCTCCAAGAATCATCGCGGTTGACTATCCTTCGACTTCCCTCCGCATTTAACCCACGCCGTTTTGATATCTTTCTTAGCTAGCGTTTGCTTAGGTAAGTTTTTGAAGAATACCGCTAAACCATGAAAACAATTTGGTCAGTCATTTTATTAATTTTAAAATATAGAACAAATCTGTTTGATCCGTACTATAAAAATGCGTGTTGCACCAATTTCTGCCGCTTTTTATCGTCAATCGCAAATTTTCAGCAATTAATGTAAATCAGTAGGACGTATTTGTCCTTGCCGAGCTTTCTATCTCATGGAAAAGAGATGACGAGCCTTAAAACGATGTTGCCAACACCATTACGCCTTAAAATTTAGGATTTCCGCAGATCTAGTAACTTCTAGCGCGTGAAGGCGTAACATGTAGATGTCACAGGCACACCCTCCTCCCTCCAGTCGTTCATCCATCGTACTAGACTTGCTTCATCTTCTTTTGGTGAGACAGTCGTCTCTCCCTGCTAACGCGCTTTTTTTTGCTGCCCCACCTCGATGACAGCGCAATACTTCAATTTTGTCCCGCGCTCGGCGCCAGAAAAAATTAGTGTCCGTCGATTATTATACTTACTCTCAGGTATCTCAGGATAGAAGTTAGACATTGTCAACTCAATGTCGTTTTTGATAGCAAGATGATCTAGAACTTCTAAGTTGTGAGAAGCGGTGTACGACAAGACCGTGTTAGTTTTCACCTTTCGTCCTTTGCCGCCTGGAAGCCGAGGGTGTCTTTTAGGACGTCGTCGTTCTGTTCTAACCATTGAAAGGCGAAACGTCTGTGAGATATACGGTTTAAAGTAGTGTATGGGATAACATAGGTTATACGGCTTAGTTTCCCACGCAACCGTTGATTGTCTAGAACTGATGTGTATGCGATAACATATAGTAGGTCTTAACAAAGGTTATTCGGTACCCTATTGGTTCGGCACTGATGTGGTAGCAGTAACGCGGACGGTACCGTACCGGCATCCTCCACACAAACGGAGGGTTGGCCAGATGACAGGGACAAAAGCTCCCAATGAGTGCGCCGGTGCAGGGGCAGGTGTCGCAACGTCGAACGACGAGGAAGTAGTGTCGGTATTTAGCTTCTTCCGACGGCCGCCGTCGACCTCAGGCGCGGAGGGAGCGTCAACCCGCTTCACTTGAAAGCTCGCGCTCGAAAAACCCGCGTCGTCCGTTTACCGTGCAAGCAAAAGGTCGCATGCACAGATGCAGCATTTGGAGAGGGGGCGACCTTGTCTTCCAACATTATGAAGTATGCACCGCCGTCGGTTACCGTGTTGACCCCGCCGACATCCCCAGTGGTCGACGGAGGAGAGGATATGGCTGCTTGTGAGGTGGTAAGGGTCGGGGTCATCGTGGTCTTTGACGGTATGGGCGCCGGCGTGAGCGAGGCCGCCATGGGAGAGGCTGCTGGTGTCTCCAGCGCAGATGTCCAGTCCAGAGCAGGAGACGTCGAGAAGGGAGCTGGGCCGTACGAGGGCGCGCTGCCTGTCGAGCAAGAAGTCACCAGGAGAGCCATGGATGCAAAGTTCGTAAAAGTGGTTTGGTTGCTTTGATTGTGCTGGATATGGATACTTCCAAACGGATCGATAACACTGTGTTTGTTCGATTCTACAGGCTATCCGACTCTTAAGTCCTTCCCGCAGATTTGGTTGAGCTTATCATTTCGATCTGCAGCTGAATTGCCGCCAAACTGCGACAAAAACCCCTATTCTCTTTCGTAATGCCTTCCTGCCTAGAAAACCAATATGATATCGTATGCGCTATCTACAAGTCGAAGCAAAGGTAGTATTCCAAATACTACTGTCCGGACTGTTCGACAGGAAATTGAATGTGCGTGAACATATTTCGTAGACTGTCGTCGTTTTTACTTACGTTTACACACACAGGAAATATTTCTGCAGCGTAGCTCGCGGTAGGGCGAAACCCTGCTTTGCAATTTGGCACGAGGATTGGAATAATGGGAACGATGTCCCCGGTTTCCTGGTACAGGATCACAATATGCGCGATCGTGCGCCTCCTTCACGCGCTCGCGAGAAATGTCGCTGTCGCACCATTTCTGACTGCTAAGAGAAGCGAGAGTTCAACCGAGGACATGGCGGGCGACGAAGCGGAACGTAATGGTCGCGCGATTTCTCTTTAGTTCAGAGGTAGTAAAGGCCATGCGGCTTTCATAATGCAATCACTTTAAACATTGGCGATTTTCGTCTGTAATCAAAGGAAACGTGAATTGTGCGTACCTTTTGTGTAGAAGCTATTGCTGCTGTCAGCGTGCAATGCTCAGAAATAGTGTGCTCTCCCAAAAAAGAACAACTTTTATGTGGACATTCCAGCACAATAACGGAATAGATCAGCTTTTTCAGACAACATTCACGCCACTAGATTGGACGTGTCACGTACTCAGAAATAGTGTGCTCTCCCAAAAAAAGAACAACTTTTTTTGGCATTCCAGCACAACAACGGAATAGATCAGCTTTTTCGGACAACATTCACGCCACTAGATTGGACGTGTCACGTCTTTATTCCTGTACTATCCTCACGACAAAGTCGTGCAAAACATCCAGTCTATACAACATTCTAGTGTATGCGTAAATACAGTGAATAAACGCTCGTAAATAGAACTGGAAACTAAGACGTTAATTGATTTCCACGGAGGCAACTCGTGTTTGCGTACGCGAACATAATTTTGCAACATAATTGGTGTGGAGGCAGTTGGAATGCGCGAAAGGTTTTCTCTGTTTCGTAAGGTACTCCATGTGGACTCTACACATAAGACGAACAACCTCCGGTACAAGCTTTTTTCTGCCATGCTGACGGATGCAATTGGAAAAGGGTAATTTGTTTAACACGCACTGGTTGACCAAGAAACAGCGGTCAATATGGAATTTGCTGTCTCCATGTTCCAAGAAAGTAATCCAGAGTGGCAAAACGTGCAAGTGATAATGGTAACTACTCGAGGGGTGATGAAAGTCCACTTGATTAAAGCACAATATTTCTATAAACTTCTTTGTGTAGGTTCGTAAGGACCTGATGGAAATTGATATGCTGGATAAGATGTTTTCCAATGACGCGCGTTCTTCTCACGTGCTTAAATGATTCAAGCAGATCAAAAGTACGTCCGACCGTCTACGATAAAACGATACGGGTTTCTTTCTTTGCACGTGGTTACCTTTAGACGGCGCTCGTTTTGCCTTAAGCCCTTCACTGCAAAACGAGATGATTTTAAGTATTCAGCAAATGATGCCTATTTCATTGTCCCTATTTATGTTGATTATCTGGCTTCAGCTTCCTCCCCAATATTGGCGATGTGGTCTCGTGGTAGTGCGTTTTTGTAACATTGAATTACATCCACAGTAAGTCCACTCCCGGAAAAACTGCGGCTGACGACTGTTGCAACAATAGATGCTGAACTGAGTCGACACGGTTAGGTACTATCCAAAACAGCGAGGAGAGGAATATTCATCATAGCCGTGTACCAATTCTTATGTGTGAAACTAGCATAATCAGCCTCACAAATATCAGCAATAGTAAGCGCGGTTGATGTCCTCGATTCAGCGCATCGAAACAAGGTAGAGGGCTCTCAATCACCACTGTTGTAGTCGAAATGCTTCGTGGCACCACCATCAATGACTGAGGTTACCTGCTTTCTTTTCTTTAGGTACCAGGACCAATACCGCGCTCCTACTGACGACCCGAGTGATAAGTTCTGAAGGTGCCGTAATGTGAGAAGCAATGCCAACAATTGAAAAGGGAGATATTTAGTATCATTGGCGATTCGGAGATGTCCAAAAGGTGTTGTTGTGATTAGCGGAGTCAACCTATGTTTGCCAGACAGGGATCTAGTGGTTAGGCACCTGTGGCCGTACCTGAAAATTCCTGAGGTTTTCGTTTGATATCTGGTATCTGACGATGGTGAGATCGAAGATGCAGTCTGCGTGGGAACACAAAGAACGTACCAGTAGTGGTCTGAAAAGGAGAGGCTGAGCGGTGTCAAATCTCAGAGCTCCCACGCAGAATTTTCTTTTCTTACGTCTTCACCTCGGACCTTTGGGCCGCAAATACGGTTCTGACTTGGTGGCGCCCTTGGCCATGGATGAATCTACAAGCAGCGAAATCTTCAGGTTAACACAACATTAGACCACATCTGAGGTCCCCAGAAATCATCGAAGACGTCGTCGATGATAAAACGTGGGACATAAGCCGTTGGGATCATGTGTCCTCCAACGAAGGAAACGATGGCAATTCCGTGGATAATTCTCCTGTACATCGTAACGGGCGTTCTTATCTTGACCGGTTGATGAACGAGAGCAGCTTACACTTGTTGAAACAGAGAACTGGGGAGAAGACATGCAGTGAAATTGGAGAGTTTGGATTGTTTTCGTTATTATTTACAAAGCATACAAAGGCGCGCTTATCTACTGGATCAGCTTTTATCTTGCCGAGGATGGCCACGAAAACCTTAAACGCGGCAAATTCGCCGCATATCTTGGACTAGAACTTGCCATGAGCATCACCCAACGGAATGAAATCGCTTACTATGGGAGTGAGACTCCATTTTGGGGGCAACGAGAATTTCCTGATACATGGCACAGAATCGCTTTCAAGCTATCCGTAGCCACTTGCGCATTTTGTCACCTCTGGGGCCTAATCCCCAAGCAAAAAGTAACGATCCGTTGTGGCACAGTCGAGATTTATTAAACCATTTGCAGAAGATCCGTAGCCACTTGCGCATTTTGTCACCTCTGGGGCCTAATCCCCAAGTAAAAAGTAACGATCCGTTGTGGCACAGTCGAGATTTATTTAACCATTTGCAGAAGAATTCCAAGAATTGGCAGTACCGACTGATGTATCGTCGCTAGATGAAAGTTCAGTCAGAACTCGTGCACGTACTAAGGCTTCGTCTTATATGCCTTTAAAACCCAATACATATGCAATACGATTCTACCCAATTGTTGGATGGGGCTCACTGTACGTGGGATAACGGATATGGGTTGGTGTCGGAGCTGGCTCCTGGGGAACGCTACGTACAGACGTTCCTAATTTTGCGTGAAAGTTTTTTGCGGTTGCGAACCTTGAAAGGTATTGAATTTGATGCAGACGCAGCTTCTTCAGTGTGGGTTGTCATGGTGGGACACCAAACGAAAATCCTACGATCAAATGATGGCAAAAAGCGTCTTATCGTTTGTGACAACTTTTATACAAGGCACGTATTCGCTAAAGCCTTACTGGTGTTTACTGATGGCGATATCCGCCTCTAGGTACTGTACGGTCAAACTACCTCGACAAATGGAATCGTGTTCAAATCACCAAGTCTAAGAAACGTGCTAAGTCTATGGAGCGCGGGTCCTGGAAATTAGTTGCAGCGATTGACCCAGTGTCAGGGGGGAAGATGGAGGAGAAACACAACCAATCCCAGCGCAAAATTCCCAGAGATTCGCATCCCGTTCCCCACCGTTGTCCCTGTCACGATTTTCACCCCATACATGATACATCGTATTCAAGGATTCCAAGCCAGTGATTTTATACGAATGGCTTGACTATGACAATGTCTGAACGCATTCTTCCATCCAGTTCTCAGGAAGCCGTTCACTGTGTTCATGGGATTCATCCAATTGCAAGATGGACTGGTGCCGAAATGATGCACAGGACCTTGTTACAGGTGCCATCCAGCATTGCTGCCTACATCAAATTCATGAATGCTGTTGACCGCGTGGACCAATTAAGAAGCACAAATCCTACCCACCACAGAGAAGTACGACTTACAATGTTATTGTTCACGTGGGTGTAGATATCGGCATCATCAACGCATTTGCATTGAAGAATCGTTTGGGAACGGGTGGTACAACCCAGACATTGTGTCAGTTCAAATTGAAAATAGTGCAATCGCTGACAGAAGAAGAACGGCAGAAGTGGGTTAAAACATTTGAAAACTAAGCGCTCACCTCTAAGTACTACAGTATCCGTGATTACATCCAACATGGATACCCATGTGCTGACTCAGAATCTGAATAAAGCGAGACTGACCTGTTAGCTTTGGTCAATGCGAGACGCAGAGATCAAGAGCAGTACAGGATGTACAAGCTGCAAGAAAGGCTTTCATGTCATCTGGTTTGCCGTGTTTCGTAATTGACACGGACTACACTCAGAAGAATCGATTGTGCAACATGCAATCCGTGCGATTGCAATGGAGCTAGCAAGTACACCACACCACAAGACAGTTAGACACCAAACCGATTCAATCGCTACACTTGATTTCATCACGTTACCAAATATCCCCGGTAAATATAAAGGTTGAACAGCATCCATAATACACGTCTCAATTTTCAATTGTTGGCATTGCTTCTCACATTACGACACCTTCAGAACTTCTAACTCGGGTCGTCAGTAGGAGCGCGGTATTGAACCTCGCTGCATCAGTGCCAAACGTCCTACATGTGACGACCACGTACTCCTCATCGATATGAACGAAGAAGCACTACTATTGCATCCAGGTGCGCTACGTGCCACTACTGCTGCGGCTTTCAGTACTCGCAGAAAATATTACCATATTGTCGACGCTTTCTTGCTTGCTGTACAAGCGAGTTTGGTAGTAATTCCCCACATTAAAGTGAAATATAAAAATGCAAAATATATTGATGTTGGTGAACGCTCTTCTCAAAGTTAAGCAATGATAGCACGTATAAGTCTAAATATTCTGCTGTTTGATCATAATG
>NBNE01000673.1:0-18559 GCA_002215365.1 Phytophthora megakarya | reverse complement strand
AAGATCGGGTCGGTTGTCGCAGTGGCTCTCAATCTTGCTACCGGAGGTGTTTTCGGTGATATTCTAGCAACCTACAAAACTGCAAGGTGGGCTGTAACCTGTGCTGCGAATATTGTCAATGTGGTCCGAGGTCTCATCTACTATCTCCGCTACAGACAAACCACCGCGCCTCAAGGAGATACAGCAGAACTACTCACTGCAGCATACCAGACCGACGTTGTAGTTTATGATCTTCCCGTGGCTGTATGTGCCTGTCTTGGGCTCCCCGTTCCCAAGAATGCACAATTCGCTGACACGGTGCTAGTGATTGTCGAAGGTATCGTGAAGCAGGCGATCACCAATGGCGATGAGATCATTTCAACCGGAGAAAATGTGCTGAAGTTGCTCACAGGTACGGGTGCGCTTAACTCTACAGCAGACCCGTCAACAACCGACGATCTTCAGGACTTGATCAACAAGAATTCCAGTTGTGGCTATGAACTGAAGCGACTCACCGATCATGTCGTACGCGCAGTCAACGATTTCCGAAACTCCACCCCTGATGCATCGGCAGACGACGTCCGTGTGAAGGTGTACAAGTCATCCACTGTGATGAACGATATCCCTGCTGTAACAAACTATTGCATGGGAGAACTTCTGGCCAACAAGACGGTGACTGCAGCTTTTGAGACCCGCGATATGCTTCGCAAGACTTTTGGAGTGATTGTTGACCAGCTAATTGATACAGGCACTACCGATATGGGGAAGGATGTGGCAAAAGACGACTATATGTTGAAGGTAGCGAATATGGGTCTGGTGGTGTTGTCTACAATCGACCCAACTGGAATCGCTTACATGGCTTCGCAATTTGTCCAACCTATCTGTGGCCCGACTGCGTATCTGGGTGAGATCGACGATGGAAGACTTTCCGATGCGCTTGGACTCACAACAGTGGATGAAGCATTCATAGGAAGTTATGGTACATGGACCAAAAAGGGAGACGGCGTTGTCCACCTTATCATGGAAAGTGTGGATATCTACGACGTGAAGGTGACTATCCATTCTGGTGGCGACAAGTACGCCGAAGTGAAGGTTGGGTCAGGTGAAACGGCGACTTGGGATGCTACCATTCCAGAGTTGCAAGACAAAACCTTGTACTTGGATCGCTGGCGTCCGGGGTTATTCGGTTTACCTGGATCGGGAGGTGGTTCGTTGCTGCTGTGGGTTCCTCGGTCATCAGAAGGGGGTCACCTCGAAATGCACGTCCGAATCAACCCGAGTTAGTGGAAAAGCATAGTCATGTTGTAGTGTACATGTAGTGACGTTTGATGTGGTATTAGTTAGTAAAACAAGTGTGAATGTATTACTATACGTAAATCTCCTTGCACTTCACTGCCATCACCTCGTGACGGTGGTTGCACACAGCAACTTCTACGTGGAGTACATGCATCACCAACACCAGAAAATGTAAGCAACCACTGTTTGCACCTACTTCTAAGTAACCAGATGAGTTTGACTACAGTAGTATTAATAGTTTGAAGACGTCTCCTTTGCAAATCAAATACTACTTGCATGACAAAGTTGCTCATGTTTGGCACTTCTTGGCCCACGAATCTTGGATGATGTATGTAGTACTGTAGCATGTTGCAGCAGACAAGGCCTTCTACTCAGGCATCTGCTAGTTTTCACGCTTCATGCCAAGTTACATGTACCTTGTGCCACTTTCGTCTATGATACATTACTTTGACTCGAAGTGCGACACAGTTCAAGCATTCAGATTTTAATTTCGCTAATCGAGTGTTCCGATCTTGCATTCCACAAACCCAATCTCATGATCATGCTGATACTTCAAGTACTGTACTGCCAGTATCCTAACTTACATACACTACTTCAGTACAACAGAACCAACACAATAATTTCAATATGCGATCAATTGAGCGAGTCTGGCATGTGTAGTTGGTGAAAAACTTTGAATGTTGTTTTCCCTGCCATACGCTTGTCAATGCCTCACCACCATCTGCTCCCTGTGCGACTCCAACACATTCATCAAACTTCATAGACCGACCTCATGTTCGCAGAAAATATCCAAGGGTGCAGTGCTGTAAGAAACGATTTCTATGGTATATTTTCAGCCTTTCCATCAAAGACCAAGCAACCAAACAGACAAGGCGTAGCCACATTATCGAAAGCTCCTACAGTAGTAAGAACATCCTTTGCATCGTACCGCATCGATACGGACGGCACTAACGGTTGAGTTGCACGTTCATCCCTGTCATCAGTGCTAATCCTTGGGGCTTTTCCATCGAGAGTGTCTTTCCATTGATGTTGCATGAGGTATCAGTCTCAACAACACACCCTCGACATCGGCTGGTGAAATGTGAGCCTTGCCCAGTCATTCTTGGTTTTGCTGTCGAATTGGTAGAGTATTGCTGCGGCAGATGCCATCGTCTCACTTGGCATTTCGAGTTATGACGCTTTTTCAGGTGTGGACTTTAGTGGTTCTCACTGTTGTCACTACGGTTGCATCCGACGGTACAGTGCAGCTCAGTGAGGCATTCGGTGGCCCTCATGGCACTAAGTTCTCGGACGAAACTTCGGTTGTGGCAGGAGAGACGGTCAGTTTTATTACAATTCGAGCAGGAGACCGTGTCGATGGTATCTCTCTAGGAGTGTCGTCGCCTACTGCACAAACTTTCACACACGGTGGAGCTGGTGGAGCGGACAACACACTCACACTTGGAACGGGTGAATTTATCACGTCTATGGCAGCCCATTGGGACAAGAAAGATGGACATACTCGTATATTTTTCCTAAGTTTTGGCACCAGTGTAGGGAACTCAGTCTCTGGTGGAACTCAGACAGCCTCGGCGGGGTCAGTGACTGCTCCTGATGGTTATCAATTAGCAGGATTTTACGGTCGTGACGGCGATGAAATCGATCTCTTGGGGGTGATTTGGGCCAATATTAATGCTGTGACAGAGAGTCCTCGCACAGTTGCTCCAAGTAATGCGACTTCGGGGGATGCATCAGGGTCGTCTGGTGAGAGTTCTATAACTCAAACAGATTTGTCGGTATCAAATGGTTCAGCAGTATCTTCAACAGATTCCTCGACACTTCCAAGTTCTGGGTCAACAACAGACGATGGCACTCTAGCTACAACATCAGAATCGCCAAGTACGGCAACTCCTACCGCTTCCGGAGTTGCCACTCGCCTAAGCGAAACATTCGGAGGACCCCACGGAAACCAGTTCTCCGATCTATCAGTAGCTACTTCTGGACAAACGATCAGTTCTCTTACTATTCGAGCTGGAGACCGTGTTGACGGTGTTTCTCTCGAAATTTCGGTGCCTACAGTGCAGACATTCACACACGGTGGAACTGGTGGAGTTGATCATACGATCACATTGGATTCAGGTGAGTACATCACGTCCATGGAAGCTCATTGGGGTCAAAAGAACGGTCATACACGCATTTTCTACCTAAGTTTTGGCACCAGTGCAGGACAAATTGTATCTGGTGGTACGACGACGGATGAAAGCGGTTCTGTTATTGCCCCTGATGGGTTCCAGTTGGGAGGCTTCTTTGGTCGTGACGGTGATGAAATTGATCTCATTGGTGTGGTGTGGACAAGTATTGAGACTGTCGAGGATACAAGTTCGAGTAGTACGACTACAGCCCTATCGGACAGTGATATTGTTCTTAGCGACTTGTATGGTGGACCTCATGGTGTGGCATTCTCGGACATTATCTCCATTAAATTCCAGCAAACAGCAAGCTCCATTACGATCCGCTCTGATAAACGTGTAGATGCCGTAACTCTACAAATTGCATCTCCAGACGAGGTTACCATGAACCATGGAGGAACGGGCGGCTCCGATAACACGCTTACACTTGGTGCTGGGGAATACATCACGTCGATGGAGGCTCATTGGGGCAAGAAAGATGACCACACACGGATATTTTATCTGAGCTTCATTACAAGTGCTGGCAACTCAATTTCAGGAGGAACACAGACCGAAGATAAAGCCACAACAACAGCTCCCGATGGATTTCAGTTAGCTGGGTTTTACGGTAGAGCTGAGAGTGAAGTTGACCAGCTTGGAGCGATCTGGACAAGAATGTCGGCCAAAGACTTGTCACTCACTGATGTGGAGGAGAGCAGTAGCCTCACGTATGGAACTACGACGATCCGTAACTGGGTGGGGCCTACGATTGGTGAAGCTGATGATACTGCATGCTATCGAAAGTCGGTAGCATATAACAGTACTAACATTTGTCCGTTGGGCTACGGCAAGGCTGGAGACGACTGCATCGCGCAATGTCCACTCTCATATCCTGTTTCGTGCTCTTTGGAATGTATTCCTCAAAATGACGATTGTGCCCTCGAAGTTCTGTCGAAAATCGGATCGGTCGTCACGGTGGCTCTCAACGCAGCTACTGCAGGTGTCTTTGGAGAAGTGTTAACTGCTTACAAGACAGCTAAGTGGGCGATCACGTGTGTGGCAAATATCATCACAGTTATCCGTGGCCTCATTTATTACCTACGTTATCGACAAACTACAGCTCCGGAAGGAGACACAGCCGAGTTACTTGCCGTTGCCTATCAGACTGATGTTGTACTCTACGATCTCCCTGTGGCGGTGTGCACTTGTCTTGGTCTTCCAGTCCCGGCAAATGCCAAATATGCTGCAATGGTGCTCAAAGTCGTGGAAGGTATTGTAAAGCAGGCCATAACCAATGGGGACGAAATCATTTCGACTGGAGAAAACGTGATCAATTTACTCACAGGTACTGGCGCACTGAATACGACTGACTCAACTGTTGATGAGCTCCAAGATTTAATTGATACAAACTCCAGTTGCGGCTACGAGTTGAAACATCTAACCGATAAAGTCGTCAGCTCAGTCAACGAAATTCGCAACTCTACACCTGACGCTCTAGTGGATGATATCCGGGTTAGCGTGTACAAGTCTTCAATTGTGCTGAACGATATACCTGCCGCCACGAATTACTGTATGAGTGAACTCCTATTCAGTAAGACTATCACAGCTGCATTCGAGACGCGTGACCTTCTCCGGAAGACGTTTGGGGTCATTATCGACCAGCTTATTGAGACGGGCACTACAGATATGGGTGAATCCGTTGCAGAAGATGAGTACATGCTGAAAGTATCAAACATGGGGCTCGTTGCATTATCAGCAATTGACCCAACAGGAATCGCATACATGGCGTCTCAATTCGTCCAACCGATCTGTGGACCCACAGCGTATCTCGGCGAGATCGATGATGGTAGACTTTATGACGCGCTTGGGCTTACAACGGTGGATGAAGCCTTTGTAGGGAGCTATGGTACGTGGACAAAGTCTGGGGATGGTGTTGTTCACCTCAGTTTGGAAAGCGTTGACACTGAAGATGTGACGGTGGTGATCCATTCGGGAGGTGACAAATATGCCGAAGTTGAGGTTGCAGCTGGAAGTACCGTAACGTGGGAGGCCACAATTCCGGAACTACAAGATAAGATCATGTACATCGATCGCTGGCGTCCAGGTCTTTTAGCCTTACCGGGATCTGGAGGTGGTTCACTAGTACTTTGGATTCCACGCTCATCTGAGGGAGGTCACATTCACATGCACGTACGGATCAATGCTAGTTAAGAGTGGGGTACATCATTGTAGTAATGTTATGACTGACGCTTAGAGTCCTAAAGGGATAAATTCATGCCACCGAGTCTCCGGTCGCTAGAAGTGCGTCAGCAACAGTGGCCATCTCGAGAGTGTCCAGGTCATCAGCACCAAAGCATCATTTTCGGAAATTTGTTAATTTTCTCATCCTAAGACCAGGTAGTGCTACAACTTGGTCAGCCTTTGATCAGGGTGCGATTAGGAGAATTGAGACGGATGTTCGAAGACACACGTCGCGTGACATCATTTCTGCTTTCACTGCAATTTTCTCATCCTAAGACCAGGTAGTGCTACAACTTGGTCAGCCTTTCATCAGGGTGCGATTAGGAGAATTGAGACGGATGTTCGATCACACACGTTGCGTGACATCATTTCTGCTTTCACTATCCCTCGAACAATTGATAGGGGCTCCATTTTCAAGCGGGTGTCTGCCTGTATTGGTTAGAGGTGACTACTGTCTGTGATTTTGCAAACGGCTTCAGTATACTATAGTTAAGAACTTGTCCGCGAAAGGGTTAATATGTTTGCCCCACCAGTTTTTCCGATGACTCGGTGCATCTAAGTGAAAGTTTTGGCGGCCCTCACGACATTGAATTTTCAGATCAAGCTTCTGTTGCGGCTGGACAAACTAGTGGTTCCATCATGATTCGAGCGGGGAAACGTGTTGACGGTCTGACTTTGGAAGTGACGGGGTCCACCAAAGCAACTTTCACACATGGTGGAGATGGAGGAAATCCAAACACCCTCACGTTAGGTGCTGGTGAAGTAATTACGTCAATGGAAGCTCATTGGGGTAAGGAAGATGACCACACACGGGTTTTCTACCTGAATTTCGGGACGAGCTCTGGCAACTCAATCGCAGGGGGTCAATGACGAATGATAAGAACACTGTGACTGCACCCGAAGGCTTTCAGCTTGGAGGATTCTTCGGACAGGATAGCGATGAAATTGACTTGTTAGGCGCGATTTGGAGTCGTATTGCAGCGGATACCCCTTCACCAGCTACAGACCCACCAGGGCCAGTTCCTTTTCCTCCCGCTTCAGCAATTACTGTTCCGATTCCTTCCGAAGAAATACAAGCTGGAACGGAAGACCCAGCTCCAGTCCCAGCTCCTCCTACTACGGAAACTCCAGTGCCTGCAAAACCTGCCATCTCTGTTGAAGACTCTGTCCAACTAAGTGAAAGTTTCGGTGGCCCTCACGGAACGGAGTTTTCAGATGAAGCAGCAGCAACCTCAGGACAAAAAGTAGCCTCCATTACGATTCGAGCTGGAGAACGAGTTGATAGTGTTGCACTTGAGGTTTCAGCACCTGAAGCACAGACATTCAGTCATGGTGGAGATGGAGGTGATCCAAACACTCTCACTCTTAGTGCGGGTGAGTACATTACATCGATGGAAGCTCATTAGGGCAAGAAAGATGACCACACTCGCATTTTCTACTTGAATTTTAGTACGAACAAAGGCAAATCTGTCTCGGGAGGAACGATGACAGAGGATACAAATTCGGTGACTGCACCGGAAGGTTTTCAACTTAGAGGTTTTTTCTGTCGTGACGGTGACGAGATCGATCTGCTGGGTGCCATTTGGACAAGCATTGAGCTGGTTACGGCAGCTCCGACACCAGATCCAACGCCCGAAGAAGCTCCAGGCAGTGTAAAACCCGCAGGACCGGGTGCTTCTGGAGGTACAACTACAAAAGTTAAGCGAGCTGTACAGTTGAGCGAGTCATTTGGCGGACCTCATGGAAGTCAATTCTCAGACCAATCTTCAGCTACCTCGCTAACTGTTCGTGGTGCCAAACGAATTGATGGTCTTACTCTCGAAGTTTCTGCCCCAAAAGCTCAATCGTTTACTCACGGTGGATCTGGCGGAGACCCGTATACTCTAAACCTTGGTGCAGGCATATGAGCATATCACGTCGATGGAGGTACATTGGGGTCAAAACGATGGTCATACACGGATCTTCTATCTCAACTATGGAACTAGTGCTGGTAACTCTGTCTCGGCAGGAACGCAAACCGATGAGAAGGGCTCAATTACTGCACCTGAAGGCTACCAACTTGGAGGATTTTTGGTCGTGATGGGGAGGAAATTGATTTACTTGGTGTAGTGTGGACGAGCATTGAGGTTGTTGAAGATGCACCTACCACTGCTGTTCGAAAACATCATGCTCAGCGAAACTTTCGGAGGTCCTCACGGAATCGCGTTTTCGGATATCAACTCGATCAAATTCGGACAGACAGCAAGCTCACCATTCGCTCAGATAAATGAGTTGACGCAGTGACTCTACAGGCTGCAACCCAACGCCAGTTGAGGTAACTATGAATCACGGTGAGCGAGGAGGTACGGATCAAACATTCACACTTGAAAAAGGCGAGTATATTACATCGATGGAAGCGAATTGGGACAAGAAAAATGGGAAAACGAGAGTTTACTACGTCAGCTTCACTACAAGCGCTGGAAACACTATCTCTGGTGGAACTCCTACCGATAATAAAGGCACAGTGACCACCCCTGAAGGTTTCCAATTGAGTGGATTTCATGGTCATGCTGAGGATGAAGTTGATCGGCTTGGTGTAATCTGGACGAGAATTTCGGCCACAAACGTCGAGCTTACCAACCCTGGAGATACAGACAATGGGACGTACGACACCACAATTCGCAACTGGGTAGGTCCAACCATCAGAGTTTCCAGTGATACAGCATGCTATCGAAAAACGGTTGCCTTCGATAGCAACAACATTTGTCCATTGGGTTACGGCAAGGATGATAACGATTGTATCACACAGTGCCCCATGGCATAACTCGTTAGGTGTGCGTTGGAATGCATCCCTCAAAACGACGACTGTGCACTTGCTGTTCTCTCCAAGATTGGCTCTGTCATTGTTGTCACACTCAATGCAGCTACTGGTGGTGTGTTTGGCGAGATTTTGGTTGCTTATAAAACTGCGAAGTGAGCTATCACGTGTGCTGCAAACATTATCTCAGTGATTCGCTCTCTTATCTTCTACATGCTATACCAGCAAACGGCAGCCCCTCAAAAAGATACCGAGCAACTCCTTACTGTGGCTTACCAAGCTGATGTTGTATTGATTGATCTTCCCGTCGCTGTGTGTGTTTGTCTCGGGCTGCCAGTTCCTAAAGGAGCTCAATTTGCTGATACCGTGCTCACAATTGTGGAAGGTATCGTGAAGCAAGCTATCACTAATGATGACATAAAAATTTCAACAGGAGTAAACGTCTTGGATTTACTCACAGGAAGCGGAACACTCAACTCTTCCACTACAACTGTAGATGAACTTCAGAAACTTATCGACATGAATTCGACTTGCGGGTGGCCCTTAAAAGCCTCACAGATCACGTGACTTTCGCGGTAAACGACGTTCGCAACAAGACACTCAATGCTGCTGCGAACGATGTGCGAGTGACAGTATACAAGTCGTCCATCGTACTCATTGACATCCCGACAGTCACCAATAACTGCATGGGGGAGCTACTTGCCACCAAAACTAGGGCGGCGGCTTTCGAGATGCGAGATATGCTTTGACAGACGCTCGGGGTGATCATTGACCAACTTATCGACACAGGTACTATGGATATGGGAAAAGATGTGGCAAATGATGAGTATATGCTCAGGGTGGCGAACATGGGTCTGGCTGTGCTGTCAACGCGAGATGCGAGATATGCTTTGACAGACGCTCGGGGTGATCATTGACCAGCTTATCGACACAGGTACTATGGATATGGGAAAAGATGTGGCAAATGACGAGCATATGCTCAAGGTGGCGAACATGGGTCTGGCTGTGCTGTCAACAATCGATCCAACTGGTATTGCGTACATGGGTTCCCAGTTCGTTCAGCCAATTTGTGGTCCAACGGCATACGTGGGTGAAATTGATGACGGTGCATTGTTCGATGCGCTAGGTCTTAAGACTGCCGATGAAGCGTATTAAGGTAGCTACGAGTCATGGACCAAGCAAGTCAGGTGACGGTGTTGTCCACTCAATTTTCGAGAGCGTTGACGATAAGGATGTGACTGTGGTTATTCATTCGGGTAGTGACGATTATGTTGAAGTCGATATTGGAGCTGGTGACGTGGTGACGTGGGATGCCACGATTCCAGAATTGCAAGACAAGAACATGTATCTTGACCGCTGGCTCCTGGTATATTGAGAGTCGCGTTCGTCAGACGGTGGACATATTACTATGCATGTGCGGATCAACGTTAGTTAGAAAGTATTGATCGTTTGTTGTGTAGCGTGTATCTGATCGCATAAATGTATTCTGTTGAGATTACCCGTAAAATTATGTAGGAGCTCTACCGGTACGCGAGAAGACAAGAGTGATAATGGAATACGCTATGGGGTCAATGTTCCAATTGGCAAAGTGGTGCCAGTACTGCAATGTAGCGTTTCATGAACACATGTGGTCAACCTGCTATTCTTTGCCCAGTTGGTGTGGCGATCTGAGTGTGGCGGTATTCCGTTGTCTGTGTAGATATCTCGGTAATCGATCGTTCTAGGGCGCCTATCTCAGGCGTGTAGATATCTCGGTAATCGATCGTTCTAGGGCGCCTATCTCAATCATTTGCATCCCCAATCCCATGATCACGGTTCGGTCATACAATTCTGTGTAAGTCCCCATCCGAAAAATACCTGTTGTGTTGCGTGGTGTAAGTTCTTCGAGACCACATTGCTACTTGTACGATAGTGTTGGAAGGTGTCTTCATTGACACTAAGACCATCATCATCATCTTGAGAACGGACATCCACTGCTCGATTAGAATCTTTATTAGCGAAATTGATCTCCAATGGGGAGTCGAGTGGCGAAGTTTGTTTTCCAAGCGCTGATTGCTTGGATCTTCGTGTTTACTGTCGAAGTTATCTCAGATAATCATGTCCAGCTCAGTGAAAGCTACGGTGGTCCTCATGGTACAGAGTTTTCGGATCAAGCTTCAGTCGCTGCTGGACAGACAGTAACTTCACTTACACTCCGGTCAGGTGATCGTGTCGATGGTCTCACGTTGGTCATATCAGCGCCAATACCAAAAACCTTCACCCATGGTGGCAGTGGTGGACGTGACCAAACACTTGTACTTGGTAAGAACGAGTACATCATGTCAATGGAAGTTCACTGGGGCGAGAAGAGCGGCCACACGCGAATCTTCTATCTGAAATTCACCACAAGTGCCGGCAACACACTCGCTGGAGGAAGTACAACCGATTCCAGTGCAACAGCAACTGCACCTGCGGGATACCAACTCGCTGGGTTGTTCGGTCGTGATGGTGACGAGATCGACTTGCTTGGTGCAATCTGGACAAGTACTGACGTTGCAGTACCTGGTACGGTAGTCCCAGCTAACGTGGGTGCGTCAGCTTCAGGTTCAGTCTCGGAAGATGTGCGTCAGACCGAGATTGTTGCTCCTGACACGTCAGTATCCGGAAGCGGTGAAGAGCGCGTCAAGGCCAGCACGATTGCAGGAATTGAGCTCAGCGATGTTTTTGGAGGACCCCACGGCAGTGAGTTCACAGACGAGCCGTCAGCATCTTCAGGACAGACTGTAAGCTCAATTATTGTTCGCGGTGGAGATCGTGTTGACGGTGTCAGCTTGACAGTCTCAGCACCTTTGCCATTAAGTTTCCGACATGGAGGAACGGGAGGAACTGACAACACCTTAGTACTTGCCGCAGGAGAGTACGTCACGTCGATGGAAGCTCACTGGGGCCAACACAATGCTCATACACGTGTTTTCTATCTCAACTTCACCACCAGTCTGGGACACTCAATCACGGGTGGCAAACCAACCGACGAACAAGGCGTGGTGACTGCGCCAAGCGGATATCAATTAAGTGGGTTTTTTGGGCGTGACGGCGACGAAATCGACAGACTTGGTGCGATCTGGACCAGCATTAAGGAAATTGAAGCAACTGCAACCGAGGCACCAGAAGTGGCAGACGACGACATTTTACTCAGCGAATTGTTCGGTGGGCCTCACGGTATCGCCTTCTCCGATGTCAATACACTTGTGTTGGGCCAAACGGCTGGTGGAATCACGATTCGGTCTGGAGAACGTGTTGATGCTGTAACGCTGCACGTAACACTACCTGAAGAATTGTATATGGCACACGGAGGAACTGGAGGGACGGACAAAACGCTGATTCTTGGTACTGGCGAGTATATCAACTCAATTGAGGCACACTGGGACAAGAAACATGACCACACTCGCGTTTTCTACCTCAACCTTGGAACGAACATGGGTAACTCGATCTCGGGAGGAACTCAAACAGATAATAAAGGGTCAGCCAAAGCACCCGATGGGTATCAGCTGAGCGGGTTTTTCGGTCGTTCCGGTGATGAAATCGACCAGATTGGCGCCATATGGACACGAATTGCGGCCAAGGGGGTATCTTTGACGGACGACATGGGGGTAGATATTGGCTCAGGCTCTGGGTCGGGTTTCGTTACCTATAGCACATCAATCCGCAACTGGGTTGGCCCCACCATCAGTGACTCCACCGATAAAGCATGCTATCGAAAGACTGAAGATTTCGACAGTCACAACATTTGCCCCCTCGGGTACGGCAAAGATGGTGATGACTGCATCACTTACTGCCCCATGGCATACCCCGTTCCTTGTGGTGATGAATGCCTTCCTCAAAATGGCGACTGTTTAACAGATACGCTTAAGAAAATCTTCTCCGTGATCGCTGTGGCGCTTAACGTTGCCACCGACGGCGTGTTTGGCGAGATCTTAACCACGTTTAAGGAAATTGCGCTGGTTATCAACTGCGCCACCAATATGATCAAGGTGATCAAGGCACTTTTGAGATACCTCACGCTTATTGAAGACACTGGTCCGACAACCGATCAGGCTTTGCTCGATGCTGCGTACCAGTCAGATGCTGTCTTGGTAGACCTTCCTGTGGCTGTGTGCGCTTGTTTGGGTATTCCGGTTCCTTCAGGTGCCAATTATGCTAGTACAGTGATCACTATTGTCGAGAACATCGTGAAAGAAGTCATCACGAATGGCGACGAAATTACAACGGACACACAGACGTTCATGAACTTCCTCACTCACAATGTTACAGCTGACACTGCATCGAGTAGCGTGGAAGACTTGAAAGACCTCATGGACTCAAACACAACATGCGGCTGGGAACTCAAACGACTCACAGATCGCGTCGTCGCAACCGTTAGTGATCTCCGTAACAAGACCAACTCTGCCGTGAATGACATTCGAGTGACAGTTAGCAAATCTTCACTTGTGTTGTATGACATTCCCCGGGTCACTAATAACTGCATGAGTGAACTGCTTCACAACAAAACCGAAGAAGCCGCTTTTGAGACCCGCGACTTGATTCGTAAAACGTTCGGAGTGATCATCGATCAGCTCGTAGCGACGGGAAAAACAGACTTAGGTAAATCGGTATCCTCTGACGACTACATGTTGCACATCGCCGACATGGGTCTGAGCGTGTTGTCAACATTTGACCCCACAGGTCTTGCGTACATGGCGTCACAGTTTATCCAGCCTACATGCGGCCCGACTTCTTTCATTGGAGAGATCGATGATGGCACGCTTTACGAAGCTTTGGGCCTTAAAACTGTGGATGATGCTTTTACAGGCACATACGGCACATGGATCAAATCGGGTGACGGTGTTGTAAATCTCATTTTCGAAAGCACCGACACGAAAGATGTGACGGTAGTCGTCCATTCTGGTGGCGGTGAATACGCAAAAGTGGACGTTGGTGCTGGAGACACCGTCACGTGGAATTGCACTATCCCTGAGTTAGAGGATAGAACCATGTATCTCGACCGCTGGAGACCTGGGTTGTTCGGCTTGCCTGGTACAGGTGGCGGGTCACTACTGATGTGGGTTCCGCGGTCTACGCAAGGAGGTCATATTAAGATGCACGTGAGAATTAACCCGAGTTAGGGACCACCAAATTGTTATCTTTTTGAGTACCTTTGGGGGCCATTTAATTCCAAGTGTCAACATGACGTATTCACAGATCGCTCACCGAAAATTCATCCACAGCTCTAATTCACATTATTACTTCGATCAAATAGTGTTAATTGCGCGCGAAATACTGAATGCCAACGCATGTCGGACAAGTTGGCGCTGGCGGAACTCATTAGGTTCTGGCATGTGACTTCGAGGAAATTGAAGGACGCGCAGAATTCCTTCCATATCACATTGCATGAGCTGTTGTTGGAGCTCATCTAGGATGACAAGCGATACGCTGAACATGATACGCCAGCCGTCGATGATGAAAATATCCAACAAACGAGTCACAAGTGTCGGTGCTAACGTCTCGAACGACGAAAAAAACGTCAAAAACCACCGCGTGCAGAAGGTAGCCACATGAACACCCTCCGCTTGGAAATGCTCATACAGCTCTGGCATGTGTGTCGAGAAGAGTAATTCAAACTTCGATAGATACGGTTGTAGCACTGCCATCCCGGGTTCGTACAGATTTTTATCATTCTCTGGTTCAGAAAACCCCACAAATAACCAGAAAATGTCCGCTTCATCTTTTGTTACTTCAGTCAACAAGCGCACCAAAAATCCCATTCCTTGGCAATAACCCACTCGTGGATTATACACTACGTATGCACGAAGCACACGACGCATTTTTGCTTCCAGTTCAGCATTTGCTGTGTTCGTACTAGAAGCGCTTGCGTTAAAGGTGTTTGAATCCGAAGCTGTCTCTGCACTGCCCGCAGAGTTGTCTTTTTCATTTTTGACGATAGTGTCAACCATCTCATTTAAGAGAGTTTGGACAGTGTCTTCAGTCACGCACGTCGTTGAGGATGCCTTCGACGCATATATACTTCGATGACAAGTTCGCACAACATCTACGTCGATTTCTCGGAACCAAACTGCAAGCTGGGCATCATCTTCACTTGGTGATGAACCTTCTGTGGCTAGGTCATCCTCCATCTTAGTTCCTACTTTTTCCAGAAGCTGTTCATACATGCTGCGACGTCTGTCTGTGGAAAGAAGATGGGATGCAATTCCGCTCGATCGCCATGGTGTAGATTCATAAAACACTGATAGCCACAGTGAGCTGCGAATAGCAGGAGATAACCCACCTGACCTAATGCACTTTTTCCAGATTGGAGCGCTATCGATCAAGTGAGAGTGTAAACGAAAATTGACCTGAATATAACAACATTGTACAATTAGCCTGTTGTTTACTGAAAGAATACAAAATCACTTTACACAATACCTTAGATAAACGCGCAAGATCCTCGACTCGTAGATACGACAAACATTCGAAATATAACGAGTCATCCTAGAATGAAACAAACTACTTCGTTAGTACAATGCAAATTTCACCTTATACATCAATGCCGCATAAACCAGACCTTGTTCTGTAGTTGTGACAGAAAATCACATGCGTTGGAGTTGATTGAGTCGGCGGCTAAACGGGATTTTCCAGGAGATTTAATCTCCCTTATATCAATCTCCCACATACAGTCTTCGATCGCAAGCCATTCTGTAGGGGATTGTGGAACGATAACTAACTGCTCGTAGTTCTGTGTAATGATACCAACAAATTAGAAATGCACGAGTTACGGGTATGAAAGGATGGCAACATACCTTTCGTGGAAAATTTGCAGTACTCTGGTTAGATCCGGGAGGAGTATCGATTACGGGTGCCGAACTCTGTCGGATAATTCTTGTTTCACCGGTAGCGTAACTCAGCTTGCCACGAATAGTTTTGCGAATTGACGAAAACATGCTGGTGCTGGTTGTTCTTCGCGGTGTAATCGGTTTGAAGCTCGCTGATCGTGGTGATGGAGAGGTCGAGCGACGAGTCTTACTAGACTGTGTTCCATCATCCTTTTTATCTTGCTCATCAGCGTCGTCGTGAGTGATCACTGGGTATGAAGCCAAACTAACCAACTTCTTCGTGTCAGCATGTTCGCTAACTATTTGGACTTTTCCATCTTCATCTTCAGGCTGTTGCACTTGAGGTACCCTTCCCGCCTCAAAGTCCTCGAGGGTACTAGTAATCGATAATCCATTGCAGTCATCGTCCTCGTCGCTACCAGAAATCACTTCGACTCCGTCTGGAGCGGTAGATGAAGTCGATCCATCCACTTCAGTCCACCCATCTGATGCCAAACTCGACATCTTACTCAGTCTTAATGAGGTTTTGATCGACTGGTTAGCTTCCGCTACAATTTCCTGTTCTGCATGCGAGAGACTCGAAACGACCGATTGATTTGCATTGCGGAAGAAAATTGCGGTTTGAAGACGCTGCACGAATACAAAACATACTGAAGTAATGAGAAATCCTGGATATAGAGAGAAACAGCATCCAACTGACCGTGGTGCTGAATAAGTCGAGTGCACTAGCAGCCCCTGATTGAATGGCATCGTCTGCAAAGTGTAACAGCATCATCAGATTCATCAAACTGACAACCACATCACAAGTCCCAATGAGATGTGTACCTAGCTGCGGAAGCAATATCGTTTCCACCTTCTGCAGCGCTTCAGCGACTCGGTGTAGCTCCAATTCCGTTTGTACCCTCTTGTCATCATCTTCCAGTCGTGAGGATTGCATTTTCAAAGTCACAGCACGCAGCACCTTTGACTCCGAAGCCAATTTATCCCACGATTTAATATGCTCCCTCAGTTGATCATGTCGTTCCAATCTCGCATGCAGCGGATCCAACACAGTAAAGCGAATGGACTGTTCCATCGTGTCCGCTTCCCCTTGTTCAATCACCTTCATAGCAGTTTTGAAATCTCCTCCCACACACTCCTCGGTATCTTGACTAAATTTACAATAAAAATAAAAATAACATTCTCAACATCCATAAAATATAAGAAAGATTCCCTCATACCTGCAGGTGTCGGAGAAGATTTCTGCCACTGTAGCCATCGTCGTGCAAGCAACCTACAACAATTACTTGAATAAAAAGTAAAAACTACAATAAAACTCCTAATTTTACCTGAATCTGGTCCAGCATCTGTGTCAAGTGTGTCTCCAGTCTCCTGAGACTTTTATCCTGTCTATTAAAGTGCCACACGGCCGTCTCTAACGGCGTCGCGTCTTCCTTGAGTTCCTCTTCTCTCTCTGGCGTCTCCTTCATGCCTCGAGGCGCATAGCGACCGATTTTCCTCCTCAGCCCTTGCAACATGCCGACTTCTCACTCCTTTGGAAACAGCAATTTTCTTCTTGGTGAGCGCCTGGAAATTCCCCTAGAGGCTGTCCCCAAATGACTTTCCTCCTTTTATTTTCATCGCCCCATCGAAACTTCCCGCGTAACGTCTGGATTCTACAGTGATTGTCACTACCTCTTTAAAAAATACCTAAAAGTGGTATTTCTATCATCAGGAAATGGAAAAGTGAAAGCAAAGGTTAACGATTACATCTAGACTCAAAATCAGGGTTTCTCTCCAATTCACGAGATTCGGCTCCGGTCGCCACAATGAATACCCAGTGGACTGTAGTTGAAGTGCTACCGAGCGTGAGTCAATAGATCAGGGACCAGATCCGGGAACAGGCGATGTACCAGTGAGTGCTGGTGGCCGTGCTTGTAGTGAAAGGCTCAGTTGAAGACCAATTGTCCAGAGGAGAAGCCGAGCTGATAAGTAGGGAATAGGAAGTTAGTGTTTGCATTGAACACTCGACTTCTCCAACGATCTGGCAAAAGCGCTGCTCTACCAAACCCACAGCGGAACATATATGGCTGTCGTAACAGGTTTTCGTTGCTGTACGCAGGTTTGCATTCTTGGCCAATCTTTTTGCTGCTTCATACGTAGACTGTCAAGACTTCCTATCGAAGTGTAAAAAGTGGCATTTTCTCTTTTTCCCACTTTTAAAAACTGGACTTTGGTAATTATTGTGAAAATGGGAGTGTTCAGGCGCAAGAAACCTGAGAGAAAAGATGAGGAGAAGGTGGAGATGGATATCCCCCCACCGCTGCTCACAGTGCTCAAGTCCGTGCAGCAAATGGACAGGAAACCGCCCGTGACGTTGACGCTCATCGGTCCGTTAAATGTTGGACGATTAATACTAAAGTTAGTGAGTTTCTAATTTTTACGTTGGCAGCAATTATGTATTTTTTGCATGTGCAAGTGACACGAACGCCATTATTGCTTCAGTTCGCATTGTGAGTATTTTTACTTTTTATACTACAGTATTAAAAAAACTGCGCTAATTTCTTGTAGATGTCCAGGAAAAGTGGTGAAGAATAAGGAGATTGGAGCAGTGTTCATGGCTCCTTTCATCCACGTGGAAGACTTACATCTGTACCAGAGCATGTACGTAAAAATTTGTTTAGTTGTAATCTGTAGAATTAATGGTGGTGCTAGATTGTCGTTTTTATGGAAAGGATATAAGCTCGAGGGGAGGCTCGGAAGCATTGGGTTCTCTGTGCTCTTGGTGTATTTGATAGTGTTCTCTCAAGCTCTCATTGTATACGGAGCTCACTTAATCTCGTGGGTGCGTCCAAAGTGATCAAAGGATGATACGAGCAATAATACTTAATAGTTGTTAATTATGTAGGGAGCAGTTCAAGAATGCTTCACAGGATTGTCAGGAGTGCTCACAGCGATGAAGGTTTGTTTTGATTCAGCTTGACGAGAATACTTAAGTATGTTAACTGGGGTTACATTGCTTGTGCAGGTGATTTTGAATGTCAACTCGCCAACCTTCACAAAGCTGTACAACTTTAAGGTGCCAACAAAATATGCAGCGTGGCTTGAACTATTTATCACGTATCTCCTCGTCCCGAAGCTTCCTTTGCTGGCTCAAGCTGCTGGACTGATTGCAGGTGTGCCTACAGGAACATGAAATGAAGTGGAAGTTGATGATGCGAAATTCTAACCAATGTGGTGCATTTTTGAAGGATACATCTATGTTGTGACCCCGA
>NBNE01000672.1:0-18570 GCA_002215365.1 Phytophthora megakarya | reverse complement strand
CGCCGTTTCGCGGCGCCGCCAACTCGCTTGTCTATATAATAAATTCGAAGTCGGTCCCTCCCTGTTATGTCACGTTTTTCAGCACATTTGATTGGATTAACATATAAACCTAAATCAGTACAACCGCAAAGCAAAAGTGCCGGAATCCATAATTGATGTATTTTTGACTCCCTGAATTAGATTAAATGAGGTCGCGTAGGGCCTGCTAATTGAGGTACTACGAGTTACCGTTTTCAAAGTACTGAAACCCATAGAAGTCAAAACATAAGGCAATCTGCCAGTTTAAGGCCGCAAGCAAATGGTGTTGCTTTCGGGAGCCGTATCTCCCCGAGGATATCGAGTTTGAAGGTTCTGTTTGAAGGAGTGATCGCACGAAAGCACCTCTTTTTTGTTGAATTTTCTCGCGATGCTAGTGGCTGAACTGAACTGTAACCAATCAAATGAAATCAAACTGTCGATTTTGGCATAAAATCAATTTAACGCCGACAATGTTGACTTGGTTAAAATATGACGTCTGAGATGGGTTCAAGTTCATATGATTTTCGTAGAAGTACGAAAAAATACCATGTGAATGAATAATCCAAAACCCAATCAATTTATAGAGGATATATATTTTGATTCTACACTTTGGCAATGTACAACACTGGGTCTTGTGAATCCATCGCCGCCGCGATCTCGTTGGATTTCTTCTTTTGTTTGTTGGTCGGAGTCTTCTGTTTCTTTTTGGCTGTTCGTTTGAGCGGTGGAGTCTGCTCCAGCATCTCACGGGTGAGTATTCTGTCTGCCACGGTAGTAGTTTTTTTTCTCGCCTTCTGAGTCGATTTTGTTGGTAGCAGTAACAAGTCGTTCTGTACCGATTCTCTGTGCCGCAGCCACAAAGCCTGCTTGGCGCCATGGGCGTTCCATTCCGCTGGAAATTGTGCAGCTTCTCGCTCATCCTCACCATTGACAACGGGTAAATTCCACAACTTTTAAATCCCGTGGAGATGTTCACGTTAAAGTTGCAGCTAGACCATGCAAGGGATGCAATTTGTAGAGCCTTTGTTTCCTTTCTTGTTTGCCAGCTCCGAGATAGACATTCCACCGAGCAGCAATTGAACCGCCTCATCCTTCTCCTCGCGTGTGTAGGTTTTTCTTGTTCTCGCCATGGCGATAGAGAATAAATGCTGGGAGGGTTCACAAGAAAACATGTGGCATCTATTTCCTCTGTCTCATAATGTTAGCAAGGCGACCCTTCAGAAAAACTAAAAGAGTTAGCAAGTGAATACGAATCAATATGAAATAAACGTTTTGATTGGTCAATATTCATACTACCGTTGATCTTGAGTTCCGCAACTTCCACGCTCCAGCGAGATCGTCCAGGATAAGCATAGATCGTGTTGTTTGTGCTTCGCTGATGGCGGCTAATTCTGCTTGTAGCCTTTCTTGTATATGGCGTTGCTTGCGCATAGATGTTTGAGCTACGGTCCATGTCTGTCGAAGTTTTGCAGAGTGATCACGTAGCAATTCATTGACAATCAGCGCTCGAGAAGGCGTGAATAGATGACGTGGAACTGCAGCTGCTATTGCAGCATGCTGAAACGCAGTCGACGCATCTGCATAAGCTTGTTGTATGCTGTTTTCCAGAGCTGCTCTCGATGCGTTAGCTTCAGTGTGGGCAACTTCCCGGTGCAAGGCGTAAAAATCGTTCCAACATTTTGACACGACAGCATCGCTACACGGAAGCGTAACTGGTACTGCATTCTCCCTGATGAGCTTGGATTTGTTCATGTGCTCAATCTTGTATATGTTATTGCCTCCAACAGGCATAACACTCCAAATGCACGACATGTAAGTGACGAAGATACGAGTTAGTTTTTCATACTCCATTTCAAACCAGGCGTCAGAAACATTTTCGAGAATGTCTGCAACTGTTTTTCCTGGACGCGTGAATTGATGTTTTTGCATCGAGTTGAAAATCCCCAGATCCAGACAATTAAAATCGGGACTTCGCGGTGGCTGTGGTTTGATTTTGATGTACCATTAGCCTCAACATGGAATGCTGGATCATCACTAGGGATATGGGGTTTTGCGTTGTCGTGCTGGAGAAGCAGGCTTTTTGTTGGAGATATACGAGTCCACACATTCCGGATTGCAGGTAGAACACCCTTGATGAGAGTGTCTCGGTACTCTTCCTTTCCAACGGAAAATGGTTTGATGTCGATCGTACCTTTTGGCTGATTCCGTGAGCTCATTCTAGCAGGGACGTTTTCAGCAAAGGCCCACGCCCCAATTTTGCCATCAAATTCTCCACTCCCATCTAGAAACGGACGAGACCGTGCAATCGCAACTAAGACCATGATTTTTTTCAATGTGAGACTTGTGATAAGTAGTGGAAACGGGAACTTCTTCGCCATCCAATACGTAATACCAACGTTCTGTTGGTTTTAAGTAAAACCATTTTTCATCTAGATGTACAACGCCCATCATGTCCCGTACCGCTTGGTTCTCTGGGGGACCTGTTAAGATGCTGAGGCAAAACTGGAGTCGCTTCAACTTGTGCGTCGGGGTGAGTTAAGGTTTTATGAATGATGTTACGCGGCGAAAGGTCCCGCGCTTTTTGTGACGTTGGAGGACATCCTTAGGAATTCCTGTCAACGTTTCCATGTTTCGATAACTTGTTCGGAGTCGTACTGGACATCCAGCTACTGCGCGCCGAACATTTTCGGCTGTGTACTAAAGCTTTCTTCCCGACAAATGCATTTTGGTAGACAAGTCTGGCATCTTCTCGTCTGCTTCCCAAGTTTTACGGACGATCTTAGCAATTTGAGAGGCAACTGACAAGCTTACCTTAGCGTCGTTGGCGACTGCTGTCACCAAGTGCTTAGTCTTCCGCTCTAAATGTTTGATAACGTGAAGTGCCACTGATTGGCGATCGATAGCTGTGAGAGACTACTTCTTCCCCATCGCGCCAAACGGGAAATAGCTAGTGTCATATCAAATTAACAGCGCCATGCTTGTCAATTTCAAGCGGGAACTGAAAGGTCACCTCCCATACATATTCAAGTCAAACTGAAAGGGCACGCATTCAAAATGCTCTAGAGACCTGGTTTAGCGCCCTATAACGTCATTGATGTTGATGTCACCAATTGCATCAAAGTACTGCGCAGAATTCGTTTTAGAAGCACGAATGCACGCAGCAATACCACGGTGATAACTTTGGTATGCTACTTGAGTTCTTGAAGTTGTGTACGCACCGCGAACGCTCTTGCCGTCGAGTAGCTCTGCAGGTTGGGTAGGACAGGTTGTAGGGGCATCGTCGTTAGCTGTGGAGACTTCGGTCGCCAAACTAGAGCGTGAAGACATGTTCATGCGCCCGGGGTAGTGAAAGTAGGATAGATGTGCAGTGTTTATAAAAATGGCCAATGGCAGTACACAAATTGGTGTACGACGGAATGTCTTACAAAAAGCTCATCAAAATCGTTGTCGGTTAAAAAGTAAGAAGCATAATGAAACCAAATGAAAATCTCGTTAATAATTTCCATTGAGTAAAACATAATACACTGTGTCGGACGGCAATCACTCTATACGTATGTTTTGTCTTACAAAAAACATGAATCCATGTTGATGACTACCTCCTTGTATGTACCGATGGCTGATAACACATAGGTAGTAGGCGGCAACCACGGCAGCGAATATGGTTGGATTTGTTACCATCTACTTCGATTTGATAGAGGTGATTGTCCACCGTATGCAAACTTGCTTGGTGGTATATGAGGCGGATGGCGGGACCCCGGGGTCTCACGTGGTCCCCGGTACTACCATCACAAACCGGTTTCTACGGTAAAATCTAAGATGAAGCTAATTGAGAATATGCATTATCTGCTTTGATTTAGTTCTGTTTCCCTTCTGCACTAAAGAATTGTAGTATGGCTGGCTGGTTTGTCTTCAGGCAGGCCTTCCTTTTCTTTGGGCGTTCTGGCTTCCGTCTGCTAGGCATTGCTACAGGAGTTGTGTCGTGTAGGGCACGATAGAATTCTCACTTTCGGGTGAGTTCCTACCAATAACACACGCTTCCTCGCAAGGGTAAGCGTTTGTTGATCCAATACCTGAAGACCAGGAGCGATTGTTTACACCGGGTTGGTCTAACATCTGTGTACCCCGGGTTGCCTTAGGCCAAACCTTAAGAAATTCGCTAGCCACAAGCAAAGGCTAGGAAGTATAATGTAGCGCTCTCGTGCAAACCCACAGCAGTCCATCATACCGGTGTTTGCAGACCTAATACAGGGGCACCAAGGAATCCTCGGTCGGAAGTTTAATGTGTGTGAGAACCCTCAGCCAACACAAACACACAGAACGAACTCTCCTTGTCGGCCACACTCTCCTCTTGGTCTTACCTAGCGGACAGATCCTTGGTTCAATGTATCTTAAGTCTGTCAGCAGGCATCCACACAATCAGACATATCCTGGCCCTAAGATAAGCTAGCTAGACTTACTGAAGACGGGCTTGACCCTTGTTAGCTGTGAGGGAGAACTGCTTTTTTATTACTGCATAATGGGAGCCTCTGAGAGCCTCTCTATAGTTCATCAATTGATGAGTCCCACTCCTATACAAATTGTAAGTATGACCCATCCCGGTGGGACACTCTTCGGTCGCCCTTCTACAGTCTGAACGAAAGTTCGCGTAAGTACGAATCATCATCTTGGGTCCGAACGAAACTTCGCCAAATAAGGATGAAACCTATTTTAGCCTAATCCAGGAACCTTCGGTCAGGTTATATTAGGATGACCAAAGGTTTAGTGACCCACTCACTCCATCGCGGAGAATGTGATTGGTCAATCTGCGGCCATAGCGGGCATTCTCTCGAAGTTTCTGAGGCAGTTACCTTGGTGGTTGGACGGTTGGAGAATCTCCAAATCACTCCGTCACAGCTGCCCCGCTCCGACGCGAGCGGTCCAAATCGGTGATCGTCGCAGCGTCCACTCCGTCCGTGCCATGTCGCCCACGTCGAAGGCATTGGCTGCTGTTTCGGCGGCCGCGGCCCGCACTATCCAGGCTGATAATATGGTACGCCTCCGACTCTTCGTTTGCCAGGTATCCACGCCGCCTTTGTTCTAATGGTATCTCTTCTTCCGCTCAGCTCTATCCTCCACCGGTAGGTCTTCGCCCTGCGTCATCCGAGGCCTCGACCGAGAGTTTTCAGTCCCAACTCTCGCATCTACATTAGATGGTAGTGCGTCCGAAAGCTCTCGGCCACTGGAAGGTCTGGCGACACCTCCTAGGTCACCCGTGACCCCGCCGGCAGTGGATTTGGCAGCTCGCGGGTCGTCGGTTATCATGGTCAAGAAATACACCATTCACACTTTTGGCCTCGTTGACCTTTTCCACGTACGTCTTTGGTGTGTACAGCTTTAAACCACGAGTAGCCCCTCGACATCATGCGATAACACGATCAGCAATGTTGTGAGAACGACCAGGCAGTAAAAAGCAGGGAAGAACATTCCTCTAAGGGACAATTATGGAGAGCATCGCAACAAACATCATCACCGCCTTTGACTTGTTTTGCCCAACGCAATTATCGAGCAGGCTGAAACTGATTTCTGCTGCACGTACTCCATTGCGGGCATCACCTTGTACAGTCGTCAGGTAATACAGTCGTCAGGTGATACAGTAGGCGGAGACTACAGAATGCATCTGCGTTTTTATCTTGGGCTCTTTCGTCGTAAAAGTATACGTTGTTAACTCATGAGTAATGTCAGCCACAACAACGTATTGCAGGATCAAGTTGCTTTTATAATAACCAGCAGAAGGACGGCTGTGGTCGGAGTTAGGCATTGACATTACACCGCCAAAATCCTCCACTTGAATTTGTACACGGCTATCATTGCCAAGATCGGCTTTATCCTGTGTAACTTCCTCGCGAAAATCTCCACCATCAGGCGTGACATCGCAAATGTGGCATGAATTATTTCTGGTAGAGATTGGTTTGGGATGTGAAGTTCCGTGTAGGTTTTAATGAACGATGGCACAAACCGACGCTGAGCAATAGCTTCGTTAAGATGTGTCTTTTTTCAAGTTGAATTGCTTCTTTAGCTTCGTCTGATATGTCTGGTTGATGAAGTATCGTTTCCAGCCGCACGCAACAGTCACACACGTCTTCGGCGGTCCGCGTTGACGAACACCCGGAAAATAAAATCGAACATATTGGATTAATCGAGAACAACTGAATGTTCTTGCTTCAGGGATGGTTCGTTAAATGTCTTGCTCATATCGACTGTGTACAACCTTTCATGTTAGTTTTGGTTCTCTCTAGTATTGTCGTGAGCGCCTGTGCGCACAAGGAAAACCGTCCTCCAATTTCCAGGTCAAACATTGTGGCTTAAAGAGCGCTAGATCTTCCTCACTGAAAGCATGCCAGGGATTTAGCTTAGATCGTCGTGTGTGAAAAGTTTCAACCCTTAGGGTCAGCATCTTCTTTAAGCTTGCTAACGGCTACCTCCAACTGGAACGATCACTCTGATAACAGGATCGGATAGGCCTTGCTGCAGCAGCTGCAGCACGACATTGCCATTCACGACCACCTAGGTCTGTCTCCCATGAGTCCCAATCCAGTCGAATTTGCTTCACTGTTTTTCTCCGAGAGGGTCGATAGCATGCTTGTAGATAGCAGCTTTCTTCTTTTTGCTCGCATGCCTTTTGCGCGTTGGTATGGTGTGGCATAATGCCACTGGAATTTCTTGGGTGGCGCATTAAACCTCGCTCCAGTCGGCCCGTGTTGTGGCATAGCGCTCTCTAAGGTTTCTTGAGAAGTGGGACGCCACCCCCTAGGGCGTGGACGCACCTTTTCCCGAGAGAGCGGGTCATGGGCTCTCGGGTCCTCGAATGTCCGCCCAGGAGGAGCCTCGGCCCGCACCGATTCCCCGAGAGAGCTAGTCACGGGCTCTCGGGTCCCCGAGTACCCCCTCCGGAGGGAGGCTCAGTTCCCCGGGAACGGACACCCGTGGTTCCCGGGAATTACCCGGGAACTTGTATCATCCTGACTGACGGCAGTTGGTCGGGAAATCCGGGCGATGAATGCGGGTCAGACATGCGATCTCCCAAATGTCCGGTCCATAGTGACCTCAAGTCTCCGTACAGTGAAAACCAGTGTTTAGCTTATCTTAGGATTAGCTGTTGTCGAAGTGTCGCTACGAATCAGTGACCTAATAATTCAGTCTCACTTTTCCCTTCTAGTGCGCAGAGCTCGTTTCTTCGGCTGTCCCGAGAAAGCAAAGCGCCAACAAGCTAAGCAAGAGTTCGCGGCCCGGGGGTCCGCGTCTGGAGGCTAGCTCCCGAAGGTAAACTTTCAAGCTCAGGTGTTCCCACGAGGACATCAGACATTCCATATTGCTAATTCCAGAGCGCGGCCTGGCCGGCACGGAGTAGGCACTTCATATTTACAGGGTCTCGCCCTCTTCTAGGGTCTCGCCCATCACTGACGGCCGTCGCCGGTGGAGTCTCTCTCCGAAAGACACAGAGTGCATATTCTAGTTGCGTATTAATCCCTCCCCCGGCCAGGTAGTGCCCCCGGGAAATTGTTTGTAAACTACCTATCTGGCGTACTTATAAAGTCGGGACCTTCTAGGAAGTCCTCAGTGGTTGACTTTTCCCTGATCCAAACAACCGTTTCGAAGGGGGTAGGTTATTGACCGGCTTCCCGGGACTTACTCATCTGTAGCAAGCTTCCCCGGGAATCCACGGCCCTGGGCAAATCCCCGTCCAGGAGGAGCCGTCTATCCACGGGAACTTCGGTTATCACACTCTGATACATTGGTGCGTACGCATATACCCACTTGCGTCGTGGCCCGGGAGCAAAAGTTCCAAGCGCTACATCACAATGGATATCTGCGAGCCGCCTCCACGAAGTCTCCCCATGTTGCCGACACCGGGCGAGTTGGTCAATACACGGTGAACTACCGAAGCAATTCGCCCAGAACCAAAAATAAATAATTCGACAAATCCGCGGTTTTTGATGGGGGACCCCGGGAGGAATTTCCATATCTCAGTGCGAATCACTGAGATTCCAAAAATAGATTATGATAAGTAGAAGCGCTTGAGAAAAATGTTACTTCCGTATCAGTATCAGGTTGATATATTTACCTCCATTACGAAACTATAACATTGCTTGGTCCGTGAAAGACCTGTAGATGAGCACATTTGTTAGGTAGCGTTAACCACTTCCTAATTTACAACTTAAGGACGATGAATCTTGTCCTACGCGTCACGCACAAGAAACCTGGGCGGCCGAAAAACCATAAAACTACGAACTGGTGCCGCCATATTACACTAAGTACAACTACTAAGCTTAGGCTTCATCTTGCTCGCAAGACGGCTGCAGTTCTAAGGTTGTAGCACAACAAAAGCGAAACAAAGTGGCAAGTCGCATGTCCAGCCGCGTGAACAGGATCAAGCGCGAGCTGGACAAGGTGGGATGGTGGGAGGAAGTGGACAGCCAAGACGAAGATGCCAAGGGCGACAGCGAGAATGACAGCATGGATGACAACGAGTGGAAATGTCGTTGCTTCTGGATAACGGCACCGGACAACCTGAAGTGCGCGAAGGGCTTGGCTTCGGTCGACTGGTCAACGTTAAGTATGGCATATAATATTAGTAACTAAAATAGTATTCTTGATACAGTAGCATAGGTACTATTAATTAGTATTGTTCAAGATACTAATTGAATTGTACAGTGCTAAATTTTGATAAGGCCCCTTTTGCTTCTTCTGGATTGGTGTCATCCTAGACCGAGCGATTACTGAGCGTAAGTGTCTGAGCTGTGAGTTTGTGTTGTAAGGACGCTGGTGGACACGTAGTGAGCTTAATCGTCCACGTGTCTTACTCACCAATGGACGCCTACCAAAAATGTTCTCATCCCGCTACATATCTGCTGCTGATATGTCGAGGGATATCGTCCAGTATGTCAACTTATCTAAAACTCTCTTACCACAAATTGCATTCTACCACTTCATCTGGACTATTGAGTTCGTTCCATTACTACAAAGGCCTGGTACAAAAATCAATGCTCCCGAGACACTACCGCCGGACACGAATGTCCACGGAATCCCTCCCCTCTTGAAGTCCGTCATTTCGCTTTGAGAACCCTCCTGCTCAAGATGAACGAAGGTGACGACTACAACGCGATGCTGGTCCTATACGGATTCTTCGCAGAGCAGAGCGAGAAGCTCTGCGAGGTACGCCGCGACGTGTACGAGATGCTGGCGGAGGAGGAATGGCGCGTAGCAATGCGAAAGCGCCAGTACTTGACATCTCAATGTCTTGATTTGCCCTTTGAGTCCGCCTGGATGACCCTATACAACCATGGCCACGATACAAACGTTTTGAACGCTACTAGTCTGACACGGTAAGATATGTACAGATCTGTTGTTGCTGTTCTAGACTAACTTTACATCTGTATACCTACAGACCAGCGTTTCATCAACTTCTTCGCAGGTTTGCGGTGTTCTACTACATACCCAAACCATCAACAAGGGGGACGGCCGCCAAAAATGCGCTACCAACACCAGGCGCTGGGGCTCATTTTGCGCTTCTACGTAGGTTCCATGTAAAATAGCACGTTGTGCATGTTGTTTGGCCTGCCACCCAGCACCTTGTCGAGGACACTATGTAAAGCATAAAAGGCGCTGGCACAGGCAGTGGATGGCTATAACCCTGCATGCATCTCACGGCCGTCACCTTCACGCCAGACAGAGCTTCCTAAGCTTGTCGAGGCACGAGAGCCTCTGTCGAAGCACACGTTTGGCTTCATCAACGGAAAATAAATTCGCGTACGTGGGGAAATTAGGTGTACTGTTTTCATCTTATCTGTACATATATGAGTTAACAACTGGTTGGATACATGCAGATCCAGCAACCATCAAATGCAGATCTCCAGAACGCTATGTACAACGGATGGCTACATTCTGTCTTCGTCACCGGGACAATTTGCTTTGCATCTGATGGCTGTATTATCTGGTGTAAGCATTATTGTCCCGGTTCGTGGATCGACTCAGAAACCTTACTTACGTTTCGACGCAAGGTGACGGATCGTAGATTTTGTCCGGATGAGCGGATGAATGTCGTATTTGATTCTGCATTTCCGTATTCTACGGCCATGACGTGAAGAATCCTGACATCGTTGAAAGACGGCGATTTGGACCGGATTCTGCCATCCTTCGAAAGTTCTGCGCGTACGCTACACAACGCAATAACCTCAGTGAGGCAAGCTGCTGAATGGGGCTTGGGTAGTATTCAAAAGGTTTTCAGCCGTTTGAATCTGCCGCTGCCTTATGACCCGGAGCTTCGAGGTCTGACACTAAACAATCTGTTCAGGCATGCTAACTACAGTGTTCGCGCGGTTGGAATCTCCCAGATTCGCTCTACTTTCACCGACGCCATGGCAATCCCACCGTAGGTGTTTGAGGCTGGATTGCTTTCGTATTTCTGTAGCTGTTACTACAATATACCATTCCATTGACTTTAATACGTGTGTGATATTGTCTAACTTCCGCAATACTAGCTGTCTCATTGATGCTAACCACACACAGCTACCAGGAACCCAGCGGTGTGGTTGACCAGTTATATCTACTTTGATCGGTGGTGAGGTTGCCAAGTTGAAGTTAAAACAGTGCACATGATCAGCAACGAAGTTACGATAGTGTTGGCGCATGCTCAGCCTCAATTTCTCGAATTAGGAACTTAAATATTGTGTGATTTGTAGGAAATACATCGGTAAATAGCTGTGATATTGAGATTATCAAACGCAATCTCAAGTACCATTACTGTGTTAACATGGGCTATTTGGCAGATGTAACGCTACAAATGAATTGCCCTCTTTGTGAGTTGCTTCTCCTCTCCGACCCGGCGCAGGAAATATCTTGCTCGTGTAGACTCAGTTTGGTTTGCTCAGTGGCCCGATAAAGAGCATGAGCTCTTGTGTTCTGGCCCGAGCCTCTTTGCTGATATGGGCGTGTTCGGGACTGGGGCTTGCTCGGGGCTAGGCAAAACCGAAAATGAAGTCCAGGATGATCGCCACAGCATTTAGCCTGTAGCCTCCCTACTGGTGCTGTCGCTGCTAGCCCAGTTTAAACGGCAATCCACTAAGTAAACTCGCGCCAAAGCCTTAAGCGCGCGATCGAATACACCAAGTAGCATCGCACGTGAGGTATCGTTCTGGCGCGAATTCCTGCTTCAAGTTGCACCATCATACGCTGTACAAGTACGACAGGTCCTTGTATTACAAAATACCACCTCTAGATAACTTCAATGACTAGCTTGAAAGTGCCGCACGCGTACGTGTATGCTTCAATCAACATGCTTACATATGCAGTAAGTCTCACGTAATTCCTCCTTACACTGGCACTTCAAGTCCTACGGGTCGCACTGGTCCTGGGTAGCACGGTGTCGGCAATCCTCAAGCTCACAACGACACACGAACCAAAGATCGCTGCCGTAGTACACGGTGATCTCGTCGCCCTCTCGCGCATCCTCAATCGTGGCCATCACGACAGTCGTACTCCGTCCATTCGCAACCTCAAGTAACTGCGCAACCGAGGCATATGAGTGATTGACAAAGTGCATAAGACCCCCCCCAAATGTTGCGCATTGATATCCACTCGGATTGGATGCGTTGGTCGCTCTGGGTATTGGGTCATGACCAGATGGAAGCCTTCGTTGCGTGGGCAGCTTGCTGGAGACACACCCACGTGTTCCATCTCGTCCAAGTACTCGCTCAGTACTTCGCCCACCTCGATGGCCTCCTGCACTACCACAGCCAGTTCACGCGTACGTGTGTTTCTCGCTAGGGCAACCTTCGACGACTTGACCACACCATTTCCACAGTTGCCACCCGAGGGACAGCAGTTGATATTGTAGTACAATTGCATCAACGAGTTCAGCACGAGTCCACTCGGCAACGCAACGAGCAGTCACACCAACCGAAGTGGGGGACCGACGGGAATACCAAACCCGTCGGATTGAACTGGGTGCGGAGGCGAGCCACGTGATTTTGCCAGTTGGCAGGAATGAAGCGGTCATGGGGACGATTTGATGTTGCCCGTGACCGAGGCGCCAATACGGTACTCGTTCTCGTGAGTCCCCGTGGGTTGGATGACGTAAAAACTTATCTTGAGCGCTCGACGCGACGAGAGAAGGGCTTGGTGGTGGCATGACGTTCGCTTCGCGAGCTACGACGCTCACGAAGTTGAGTTCTTGAACGGGAGCGAGACGGCGGTGATGAAGGCGTTTCAAGCAACACGGGGGACGAGGTCGTTGAACTGAGCGGATTTCTCGTTGGTGGTGATCCCGATCCGAGGCAGGCTGTCACCGCTTCGACAGGAGGGCAGTTAGTCGCCTTTTTGGTCCACGAACACCCGGTTGTGGTTGGGGAGACGCCCATGGTGCAACTTCAGTTCCTGTTGAGTCGTCGGACTCCTCACCGGTTGACATGGAGGCCCTCGTTTTCGCATGATCAGCCAGTCTCGGCAGGCTTGGCGGCGTGTTTTCCTCTTCACTTAATGTGTCAGCGATGCACCGAACCCGCCAGTACAGAGCTAAATGAACCATTGTTACTGTGCAGCAGAACCTTATGTAGTTAAAACTTCGCATCCATTTCCGTCAACGAAACCGTACCTGTTCTTGCTTGTAGGTCTACTTATCACTCGTTCGATGATTTTTGAAAGTGAGCGAAACTGCAACATGGGCGCAAGATGAATTATGCGATGATATATGCATGTAGAGTGATAGTCATAGTGATCAGAGTACTACAGACACCACTGAGAAACTGTCTACCACCTACTGTTTATGACCCTGCAAAGACAGTACAATTGTAAAACCGATTTGAAGAGGGGAGTTAGGAAAAGGTACCATTAAGCTGTGAGAATTGCAATATCTCATTCTCTGTACAAATATAATAGCCTATATGAACAAAATATGTTGAAGCTAGACAGTTTCTCAGCGGTGTCTGTAGTCGTCATATTCAATACAAAATTCAAGATGTACGATTATGATGGGTTAGCCGCATAAAGTTAGGGGTAGGAAAGTTTATCGAGACAATTTTTACGTCTCGCGAGATTTATTCGACTATATGCCTCGGTATATCTGCAGCAGTTAAGTCGGGTGATTAGAACATTTTTGGTAGGCGTCCAATATGTGTGTTACTTTTAAAGTGTATTTATAAAGTAACACTTACTATTATTCTGCAATGATATTCTCAGAAGTACTATTTTCGTATTCTAGATAATTATCAGTGATAAGTTGCACAGCCTACCAATTACCACAATCTATTTTGGGCATCTCAGTGATTCGCACATAGATATGGAAATTCCTCGGGACTTTGTGCCCTGATGTGATGCACCAGTGCATTACAGAGAAATAAGCTACAGTGATTGGCTATGAGCGTACCCACTGAAGCCATTGACCAATGATCAATGGCTTCTGTCGTGTTGGGAAATCACGATTGTAATATAACTCCGTTCCCTCACTTCTAACAGTTGTCAACTCCGTAGCGTCAACTAGAACGGGCTCCGAAATATAACTCGATAGCCCCTAGTTCGACCTCCAGGTCACCGTTGACTCGGACCTTATTGCGGTTTGTGGATATAGGTCAACCAATAATTTGACGTCTTTGGCCACGAGCAGACCAATACGCTCTATCACACACTCTCTTGATCTCTGCCAGTCTCTCAGAATGGAAGGATACGTCGACTTTCCAGCCAGTAGCAGAGTTGTCGGTCTTTTGGTCCGACGGTAAGAATCACTGGGATTACGCGTCCAGTCTTCGACGATAAGTTGATCGTCGGCTAATACTCAGTCAAACCACACACACTACGTCTCTTGGATTGACCACGGGAGAACAGGAGTCTCAATCTAGTTCACCGACAGACATGCACGCTACTCAAAGCGGTCTGGCACTTTGGACTTACCCAAAGTCGGATAGCAACTTCACGTGGTAAATTCTGTTCTGTTCTTCGCCCTGTGGGCGTTAATTCTCATCCTAATTTCTACTATGAAGGTATACAAATACTAAGTATAAATGTGACCTAGCTACGAGATCTTATAACGGACGGTGACCACTCCGCCAACGGTCAGACGACTACTCGTCTAAGTACGGATCTTGGCTAGGAGTTTCATGTGTCACACATTGGCGTCAGTAGACGTTGGCCTCGTCACTTATTGATGTCCAGCAAAGTCCGAATGGTGTGCCATACACATGGGCGACGGGGACTTAACGGTATCAACCAAGTCTCTTCGTGTCGCCACTCACAACGAGAAAAGTCGAATCCCGACATCACACTTCATTCTCAAAGTCAACCAGGACGGCATAAGCTATGGCGAATTCCTCCGGGTGTGACCTCGGAGACAGAAGTACTGGCTCCACAGGATTGAGCATATCTTGGCTTTCGATGACGACCAAGGGGAGGCTCTCGGGGAGGATCTCAGGTTATGTAAGTCTGATGACAGTGGATTGGACCTTCTTGTTGGGGCATCTGGGGTGGTGAATGACTCGTGCAACCTGTGTGAGAAATAGGAATGGGCCAATGCGTCAGCGGCATTTGTGGCATTTGTGCTCTATTTGTGCAGAAATGCATCTGTAATTTTGGTCGTCCCTCCCATTTTTCTAAAATAGGATCGGAATTTCTAAACAAAGATGCGTGATGTTGCTGCGAATGTTGACACTGTCAATTTGACAGCGTTCGATGGCTACGTTCGATGGATACGTTCGATGGCAACGCGCAGCGCATCGCACTATGGCTGCGTATTTTGCCAGCACTTCTTCCCAGCACTCAAGGCCCACCTTTTGATGACACGAGATCCGTCAAGTGACTACATACATCTGGGTGGAGATTCATACGCACTGCGACATTGAATACAAAGGGGGAGGCCGGCCACATCAGGAGAAGAACTTCGTGGCGGAATTGGAGGTCATTCTGGAAATTGCCTTGCACTGTCAACGTGTTCGCCGACTACCTTTAAACCTCTACCTGACAAGCGACGATGACATTCATCCTGCCTAGGCTTAGTTTAACATTGTCCGAAGAGGTGACCAGCCCGATGTAACCTGCAAGGAATGTAACAGACCGCTATCCAACTCTCAACCAAGTCGCAACCTGCTCCGCCATCTGCAGCCGTGTCCGAAACTGTCCGAAGCCGAGCAGGAGAGATGGCGCCGATATGGAGAATCAGTGAAGAAGCGCAAACGCAGACACCACAAGCACAAAACAACTACGGGACCAACATCTCTTAGGAGTCCTAATGCCACATAGGATCCTGTCATGAGTGACGTATCGTTCTCGCAGTCGCAACCGACAGCAGAGCCCACGGTCGAGAAGAACGATTTTCAACCGCATGTCGAGCGGGGCTTCTATGCTGCGGGACTATCATTCCGTTTAATTGAGGTTCCCCGTACGCGCAAGATGCTCACACTATTTAGACCTGAAATGGAGAAGTATTTACCTACTCGGAAGGCTCTAGCAGGACGGCTACTCAAGCAAGAGTATGAAAAAGAGAAGGCTGAAGTGATTTCACGCTTGCGTAATGAACCAACCCTGGCACTGATTTCGGACGGATGGACAAACACAAGCAAAGAAAAGATTGTCAAATATGTGTTGGGGTCACCACTGATGCGCCACTACTTTGGTGCACCAAATCAATCGGCGAAGACGAGCAAACGGCGGAGTACGTCGCCGAAGCTATTAGAGCTGTGATTGACGATGTCAATGAGGCCATGGCAGTCCCGTGGTATTCTCAGTGACTACGGAAAGTGCTCCAGTGATGCAGAAGGCATGGGAAATTTTAGAGCGGGAGCAGCCAATCTTTTGCAACAGATGCAGCAGCCACGCACTAAACCTCATTTGTGGAGGAAGTGATGCGTTTGGAGAAGGACCGTTGGTCTTCCTAGACGCGTGCGCGGCAAGGAGGGCTTCCGCCAATTGCGTGGTGGAGTGATAAGGTCAATCGAATCTCTACGGATGACGACTACTACCCGCTGTTGGCCCCCCTCGCTGTGAAGATCTACACGATCTCTACGTCTTCTGCGGCAAGCGAACGATCGTGGAGTATATATGACTTCATTCATACAAAGCGGCGAAATCGGCTAGACGCGAAACGAGTGGAGACACTCGTCTACCTTTACAGCAACGCTGGCAACAAGGACGCGAGGACGAGCATTTTGTACACGATCGATGAGAGCTAGAGCGACGACGAAGACGAAGATGAGGACGAAGAGATGGACAAAGAAAGCGGAGAGTCGAGCGACAGCAGCGGGAACGCGGACGGCTACGACTCTAACGCGTTCTCGTTTGATGGAAGCGAACAGCAGAAGTCCCAAAATTAGAAATCTATTTTGGACGGCTGAGTTTCTTATTAATGCATGCATCGATGCCATTTGTGCTATTTGTGCATTGCACAAATGCCACAAATGCTGCATTTGCCCAACGCTAGTGAGAATGAAGCCGATGATTCTTTGCGTTACACGCCTTTCACACATAAAGTATCTGACCAGCGCTGTGAAAGCTCCGCAAACGTCTACAATGTGTGGATCGTGCGAGGTACTTCTGTGGTGCAACAGAAAGCGGACCTGCTTTGCTGCTTATCATACTTCAACCTAGTTGACTATTTCTGTAGTACAAAAAAATGATTGTTAGACGGAATTTGCAGGACACCTGCAGGACATTAGCAACGAGTCTTTAAGCCAATCATATCGAGCTGCGATATTAAAATTAAGCCAATCAGGATAGTGCTAATTTTGCTTTTGAGCTCTGCGATGTTATGCCACTATAGAAATCCAAGTGAGCTGACCCCGACCCCGTTTGCGGTTGGTTGCACTAAGTTGGGAGACAGCAACGCTCTTCTCGCATGCAGTGAAAGTCTTCACTGCTTCCTCGACGCTCTGACGAGCACGTCACCAGCCGGTACGCTTTGCTGCGTCCTCAATCATGTGCATTAGATATCGGGTGTCACTGAGTCACTTCTGTAGGTTCCGGTTTGGCATATCGTGTCCGTCGAGCATCCGCAAAGGAGGGATCTCCTTGGTATTATTACCACACTGCCACAGCACCCACAGCATTGCCACCGAGCAATCAGGGAGCTCAAAATCCAGTGGAACGCGCCTAAACCTGCCTCCTCAAAACAACGACGGGGTCATCAGCGTGTTGTCCGTGTGCTCGTGACTAGAAGTATGCTGCGAATTGGAGTTCATCGTTTCTACCAGATCGGTCACCCCAGCAGAGGCCAAACACCGTTGGAGAGCACTGTCAAGCCCGTCGAATGTCACGACACCAGCACCCATTGCTCGTTGTTCGAGCTCTCCTATGATGCCACGCACAGTTGTCGTTCTAACTGTATCTACATGCTCAATAGTTTTCAACGCCGCCTCTCGCAAGCTCTTGATCTCTCGTAAGATGGCTACATGTGGTGGTACCCCAGTGGCTTGCAGACGGTTGCTAGTGTCATCAATTCCACACACCATTGCCAATAAATCTGTTATTAGTGTCGGATGCTGAAACAATGGCGATTCCAGCAGCGGGTGCTTCACTGAGAGGTTTTTTGCAGATACGGCGCGTGATACACCAACGTCGCCAGACAAAATTCACCGACGTATGATAACTGGGACGGTAATCCTGGAAATACACATTCAATCGCTTGTTCGACGACAGCATCACGTTTAACAATATGTGGAGGTAGAACTGCAAAGTTTTGACTTCCCGGTGGCAAGCCTGACACGGTTCTCCCAACGTGCATGTCACCTGCTGCTTCATAGCGTAGATACGTATTTTGAACGCCTCCTAACGACCATCCCGCACGCAGATGCACAGCAGTCGATGACGGACATGACGTTGAACCTGACGTACAGTAAGTAGCCGCTCCTTTTCGCGTTGAATGTGTACCGAGATCATCTTGATTCACACCTCTCCGGCGTAATTCATCCTTTGATCCATCTCTTTCTAGCAATCGGTGTAAACATTTGCGGAATCGTTCATATTGATTGCTGCCAGGAAATAAGAGATCACTTCCGCCAAACGACGAAGTCGCCCAAAACATACCGATGGCAAGAACCGGACAGATGACTGGATTCAGCGGGTTTGCGTAGATATGTCTAGGGTCACGGGGTCTGCTTCCTTCCTGATCATTTTTCTTATGGGCGAAATAGATACAGAGAGCATCTCCACTCCATTCCATGTGTCCGTGATGAATGCCAAATGCATTAGCGGACCTGCACATTAAATTCCATGCGAGAATCATGTATGTTCAAGCAAAAGCAATGTCTTTTGATGGGTTCTTGAAAAGCTGCTCACACAAAAAACGTACAGATCAAACGATAAAGGATCCTTGCCTGTCTTAGCGCGAACTTCCCCTCGTGCTGCAGCAGTCGCTCTCTCACGCCTCAGTCCTTTAAAGTACTTTTTGCAAAGCTTTCTCCATGATTGGCGGAATTTCAAGACCATAGTCACGATATAAATTGAAAAGAACCGCTCGGTGTGTGTTCAATGCTGAATAGCTGAACCCCTTAGTTCCCAGGCCCTATTCACGAGGGTATATTTTTACCCCGTCCCATA
>NBNE01000671.1:0-18573 GCA_002215365.1 Phytophthora megakarya | reverse complement strand
CGCGGGGTTGATAGCCTCGTGTCAAGACACCCACGTCTCATACGAATCAAGCCGCATGAAGCCGTGGTGGAGTGTAGCAGGAGACAATACAGAACGAGGACCGGGCGTTACGTCTTGGAATTCGAGGTTGAGTGCTTGGGGGATAGACCTGACGGAGGACCAGCCGAGCGTTTCCGGATCAACCAGAGTGACTACGAGCAACTGTGGCAACAAGGAAGAATGCACACTGACTCATCAGGTACCAACAGAGGAAGTAGAGCAAGCAGAGAGAGAGCAGACCAGACCACAAAACAGCCAAGCCAATCGATTCGGTACCAAGAGCACAAGGAACAGCAGCAGTAGAGCAGACGCCAGCAGCCCCACGAATCGCGGACGGTTCGGTGACCAGGGGAAGAGAGTAAGCAAAACGATTTTTGCTTGGGTGTTTTGCCGATGAAGACATGCGACAGCCAGACGAGGACGTGAGCAGCGAGGACCTACAGGACGAGAACAGGAGCAGCGAAGACCAGCAGGACGAGAGCATGAGCAGCGAGGACCAGACGACGACCAAATGCAGATGAAGACCAGCAAGAATGATGCCCGTGGGTTACATGTGGGCCGGGTATTCGACCCATATCCAGACCTGTGACCCTTGCCAGAAGATCGCGAGCCTGAAAGGGCGTAGAAGCGTATATGGGTTACTAGTGTGCGGTGCAGATCGACGCAGAATCCAGTAACAGCCCATATTAGGAAGTAGGAGTAGCGAGTGTGTCAGTTGAAGATTTGCCAGGAACCGAGGAAGCCTGGTTGAGAGATCTACGCCGGTCTGGTGTAGTGCAGCGTTAATTGAAGCCAACAAAGACTCATTTGAAGCCGCGAAAGGGAAGGTGACGATCACTAGGTGTGACTGGAAACGGGTATCAGCAGCCCCGTAGGATTCTGACGCGCGCGGTATCAGCAGCCCGCCGAGGTATCAGAAGCCCGCCGAGGTATCAGCAGTCCGCCGAGGTATCAGCAGCCCTCTGGAGTGTCAGAATTAGGCAAAAGATCCTAGTGAGAGTCCATTATTGCATTCAGTCTGAAGATTTCGTGCCTGAGGCCATATATCTATCGATATTAGTGCGTGTCTTAGGGCTAAAGGGACGTAGCTAAATAGACACCGTCCTCTGATCAAGGACAGGCCTATCGGTTGTGCAGCGGTGACGGAACTGAGCGACCTAGAAAAGAGTGTTTGCTTACTCCTTCGTCTCGCGCAAACTTGCCAAATTCGGTACCCTGAATCAAAGCCGGATGTTCAAGTTCGAAATAATGATCTGAACAGTATTCTGCCAAGTCGAAACTTCGTCAACTCCGAGGTTTGAATTTGAATCGATACGGGACAGACGTGCACTGCTGAGTTCGTTGCTCAAAGGTCTTCCAAGTGCGCTCGGTATTCACACTGCGATACCCTTATTGTCTGTCGTCTTTGTTGTGTATTGAAAAACATTCGACACTTGATTGTCACGTTACGGCCAGATCTAGGAGCAATGTACATGTAATAGTCAGATCGTATGTTTGGTGCAGGCAAGTGCGAACTGCGTCGACAGTTTGATCTGACGTTAAATAGCATGCGCGAGGAGGACCACTAAAAAATTCAAAAGAATGTTACGTTTTAATCGAGTCCTTATTTACGAGGTATGAACAGACACTTGTCCGATCTCAATAATGGCTAAGCGCCACGCACTCGATATCCAAGTGCTCCACGGTTGTCCAAACAAGAAGAAACCCAAGTCAATCTTGACGCCACGCGCACCTCGACAAAATGTAAACGGATCCCCATGTCACGAAATCTCCGATCGAACCTACGAAGAAAATGCAGACAGCAACGGAGAAGCAACTCACAAGAACAGCTTATCGACTTCGACCATCCTGGATAGTGGTCGGCACTTTCGTGGCCAAGAATTAGCACAATTCGACTCTTGGCTCAAAGCGCAAGTAGAAATCCCAGCAGTTCCAGGTGCGGGAGCTGCAAAACGAGTGCCAGACGGAGATTTACTCATGTTCAGAGCCAAACGAGTGTTAGCTCACCCACCGATTTTTCCTGTTGAAGAGAAAACTACGGTCAAAGCTCAGAATGTTTCTCGTCGACCACGATCATCTGATGAAAGTCCGCCGCGAAAGACTTTGCGTTCTGTAGATTCGATGATCAAATCGTCTACAATACGAAACTCTGATGTTTCGTTGCCTCCGATCGTGAGTCCTACACACAAAGACAAAGTGGTGATGGAGCAGTTGTTGGCAAGTTGCAACGGGTACGTTCAGGTGTTAGAAGGTGTAATCAGCTAATTGATTCAGTTGCTTGGCAGGAAGGCTGTCGTAGTAGAAACTACACCCAACTCGTTTAAACTTGATAACCAGAGCTCTGGTAGAATAGCAGACCGCAACGACCATGTTCTACTGCCGGATCAAGTCTTCTATGAGCAAAACTCGTTCCAGCCGCTAGCTAAGGTTGATCTGAGTGACTGGGTTCTCTTTTGCACGGAGGATAGCCCAGTACTCAATCAGATGGCCACAAAACTTTCTCAACAATGCTCCGAGCTGGACTTGAGTGGTCTTGTTACTCTCACGCGCGCAAAAGGTGGGGCATCAAGAATTGTTTATTGCCTCTATTGATGTGCTTACCAAGAAGATTTGTTCTTACCTGTGTAGACTTTTCGACACTGCTGGAACACTGTCCGAAGCTTCAGCGCCTTGTGTTGGCCAAGTTTGAGAACATACCGGTGAGTGCATTTGTGTAAGGGAAGACAAAACCTTGGGCCAACGTGAGTTTTCTGACTGGTTGAGAACGTACTCTTGTAGAAAGCTGCTTTTCACGCCATATCGCGAAAGTGCCCACTAATCCATGATTTGTTGCTTGCCGAAAGTGATTCCATGACAGATGACCTAGTCGGGGCACTTGCTGAAGACTTTACGCGATTAACCAGCTTGAGCCTTGAAGGATGCGAGCATTTGACGGATGGAGGTGTGTTACAGATCATGAAGAAGGCGAAGCGTCTGGAAAGCCTTCGTCTTGATGGCTGCATCTTCATCTCGGATGCATCAATGGTTCCACTGGTAAAAGGACGAGGAGTGCGATTGAAGACGCTCTCCATTCGGTACTGCCATAAAGTCACAGACATCACTATCAAGACAATGTTCTCGAACCAGCCTCGATTGCTGGAAGAGCTCAACTTGAGCTATTGCGTCGACGTCACCGATGCATCATTCGAGTGCTTGTGCTCTGTGCCTAGTTTTTGTGGAACTCGAGCAGTGAGCACATACCTCAAAATGGACAAGCTGGATATCTCTGGTTGTACGTCGTTGACCAATTTGAGCTGTTCCTGGATCGCTGCAGCATGTCCACTGCTTCAAAGTCTCAAGGCTTCTGGCTGTATCAGTCTCACCGACAAGGGGTTGCTTGCTTTAGCTGGTTTATTGAAACTTAAAGAGCTTGAACTCTCTGGTTGTGCAGGGTTCACAGATGCGGGGTTTGACAAGTTCTTCCGAACGGATGGCATTAACGTGAGCGCGAGTAGAAAATTGGACATTTCCCCTTCAAACACCATTAAGCCACTCAAGCATTTGACCCTGTCTAATTGCCCCAACGTCAGAGAAAAGGCGCTGCTCGCAGTGATCGGAACATGCTCAAAATCGCTCACATCACTCAATATCTCACAAGCTGGAACCGTTCCTTCTTCGGTAATTGTGAGACTTGTGAAAGCTGCCAGATCACTTTCTGATTTACGACTTGCTGGTCAGCAGGAAGTATCAAGAGCGATGCTGACACATTTGGCGAGCTACAACAGAGTTTTGCGGGTACTTGATCTTCGACATTGTGTCGAGGTTGATGATCTCGCCATATACCCGTTGGCAGTCATCCAGACACTCGAGATGCTCTACCTTTCAGGATGCGATAAACTCTCCAGTCGTGGATTTCAAAGCTTACCAGGGAATCTCACCCATTTCGAGTTGCACCGTCACCCACGTGACAAGATCAATGAAACATGCTGCCGTATTCTCGGTGATCGGTTGCGTAAGCTTGAAGTTCTTGAGCTTTCGCATTGTGAAGGCATCGATGTCATCGGACTTGCAGCGATATGGAACAAGTGCCGCTTCTTACGTCACCTTAACGTGTTTCAATGTCCACTCGTCCAAGTGTCTGACCTGAACAAGTTGTTGCGCAGTCGCTCAGATAACCCGTACGGTCTCGAAGTAATCGTCGATAGTGGGGAAGCTTTCAAAGGGTTGGCAGCTGCAGATCCAGACGTAGCACTAAAAGCTCGAAGACGAGAAAAAATAGTAGGCCGTTCTGCAAAAAGTGTTGAGCTAGCAACCGTGCTACAAGCGCGCTTTCGTGGTCGATATCTTGCTCATGAACAGCAAGCCGAGCAAGATGATCGTAAATGGGAACAATTTTGCGCAGCTCTGGATATCCAGCGCGTTTACCGAGGTTATCATTGTCGAATCAAGTACAGATTCACGCGACAAAAGGATACCAGAGCAATCGTGTTAATACAGTACAGGTGGCGCAAACGGCGACACGATCGTCGAGTGCGAAAGGCACAAAGCTATTGGACCAACCGGTCCGAGCTCAAGGTATTTGCTACGTGGAAATCGCTGTATCTGGAAGCGAAGCGCCAACAGAAACGTGCTTTAGCTGGCAAGAAAGCAGCAAAGGCACTCAATTTCTGGGGAGAACGCCGACTACCTGTAATGTTTGTTGCTTGGAAAGAATTTGTCCAACGCAAGCGGCGGCGTGCTAAGAAAGCACTAGTATTCTGGACATGCCAAGTGCTACCTCGTGTGGTTGAGACATGGCGTACACTGACAGCACAGGAAAAGCATCGGCGTCAATTGATCAGCAAAGTGTTTTTGAACACGGTATCGCTCGTAACCCACAACTCCACATCTCAACAAGAAGGCAGAGTAAGTTGCAGTAGTAATGGAGCTTGGGACGCGTTTTGGCTAACATACCACCGTGAATGCTACAGCTTCGGGCAAACTTGGCTGCCAAACGTATGGTCTGGCGTCTTTGGTTAGCATTTGCACACGATCAAAAGCTCTTCTTGCTCAAGGCGACCATGTCCATCGTTTGTGGGGTACGGAACAAGCAACGATGTGTCGCCTCCAGATCTGACATCTTCACTCTTGTTTTGTTGGTTTACAGAGTTTGACTCATTGGGCTTTTCGCCAATGGAACCAAAATGCGCAGCGGGAGCGTCAGCTACGTGACAAATACCGGCGTCTAGCAGGTAAGATCTTTCATCGCGACAAGCTGCTGGTCTGGAATGCCTGGTTAGATTTCGTACGAGAACAGCGTGCCAGACGTCGAGCGTTCGCAAAATTCTCGAGGAACATCGTAGCAAAATGTTTGTTGCGCTGGCGCAAGTATCACGATGATGTTGTGGCACTTCGATCTGTGTCAGGTCGGGTAGCAGCTCGGCTCCGGATAATGAATGTTGCAAAAGCTGTGAGCACGTGGTATGAATTCACGCAAGAGCAGATCGAAATGCGCAATCGACAGCGTCGAGCGTTGGCTTTCTTCATGAACGGCACACAGGTTCGTGTCTTGACGGCTTGGGCTGCCCACACGGAATACGCTAAGCATTGTCGCGAGCGTGTACGAGCCATGATGGCAAACGTGCAGTTGACTTTCACTTTTACGTTGTGGGTCACTCATGTTCGTGAGGTACAGCATTCACATCGCATGTCAACGAAGCTTCAGGCGTACTGGCGCGGCGTAGTTACTCGGCGCCAGGTTGAAAATCACTATTTCTACATGGTTTGGGCTGCCATCATGATCCAAAACGTTTGGCGTGGGCGTCTTGGAAAAGCTCTCTTGCTCGCTGCAACTCGTAAGGCCCGACTGCGCGAGTATGTGCGAGCAGAGCGTGAAAGAGATTTAATGACAGCAGAGGAGGCATATATGCGGCAGGTGGAACGCGAATTGCGCATGGTCATTCTCCTTCAGCGTCAGTGGCGTGGGGTGGCGGCTCGACACTTGTTCGAGGAGGTACGCCGTGCAAAATTTATTCTCCGCAAGCAGCAAGAAGCGGAAATGCAAGAGCTTATCCGTGTCCAAGCGCGACGTAGACAATTGGAACGTGACCGCCTTGAACGCACTAAGAACCTGGCGGCTATCACCATTCAGCGTCATATCCGTGGGCATTTGGCACGCCACTGGTTTGCATCGCAGAAAGAGTTGCTAGTGCAGATTCGCTCTGTCTCACATCTGCAAGCTATTTACCGCGGCCGTATTGCACGTAGACGCACTGCTGCTCTCAGACGAAGCTACATTACACGCATGGAGGTGCTCGCTCGACGTGCTGTTGAAGGCAAAATGCTACGTACTATGGGTGCACCAACTCGCCCGGCACAGCGTGGACTTCGTAGCTTCCTTGTCTTCTTCGGACTTGATCCAGCTACTTTTCTCACAGATATTCGCTCTGTATTTCGTGAGGTTCGCGAGGATTTCGATGAGTTGCGAGCCTTCTTCACTATCGTCAAGAAAAAGGTGGACGCTAATGCAGCGAAACAGCTTGAGGCGCAGACAAAAGCTCAGTCTGCTGCTCCAGCTGCAATTGTGACCAACAAGCCTCGACGTCGAACTTTTGGCTTCATGCGCAAGTCTCAAGCTGCTCAGCGATACCTTGGTGACTTTGAGCAGTTGGTAACAACCGCTGCAATCGAAAAACAACGTGATGAAGAGCGCGTGGACCGTGGTGGCGCCGTCCGAGTCGTTTTGCCTGGTCATCCACGGTGTGGTGAGACTGCTTACGTGTTGAGCGTTGCCGATAGCGTGGCTCAAGTGAAAATGGACCTGGATGGTGAATTAGAGTTCTTCCCATTGTTGATCCCACCGACCAAGCTTGAGCCTGCTAAGCGCGTTCTTCATCGTGTCCCAGAATTGGCTTTCTCAGCCGCATGTGCGCTTAGTATCGGAGGTCCTGACGGCAAGATTAGTGCAAGCTGGCGACAAGAGCTCGAAGCCTATGCTGCATCAATCGCTGATGAATCCAAGCGATATTGCGCTGCTCGAGTGATTCAGTGTATGGCACGAGTGTACTTTGCTCGAACTCAGTATCAACGTGAGCTGGAGTTGCAGGGAATTAACGCAGCCAGACGTCAGCAAGCTCTTCTGCACGTTCTGAAAACATTGCGCTGTGCCAACACTCGAGTGGCTCGGATGCTTGTGATGCTGCAGCTGGTACGTCCAATGGATGTTCCCCCTGGCTTACCAGATAAACCTCTGGGAATTCAGAAAGTGATCGACCGCATGCAGCGATCTATTGCCCGACGCCGTGAAATCGAGCAGATGCTGATGAAACTCGGTCCTTTGGGATATCGCGGCAAACTAACCAATGTTAGTCAGAAACCTGTAGTCCTGCCAGCACCTTACATCCCGACGCCGTGAAATCGAGCAGATGCTGATGAAACTCGGTCCTTTGGAATATCGCGGCAAACTAACCAATGTTAGTCAGAAGCCTGTAGTCCTGCCAGCACCTTACACACGCTTGGTCGATCGACTGCTCCTTTATCCATTACGTTGGGTCCAACAAGCATCAACGGTGGTAGTCGCTAAACGCCTTGCACAACGCGGAGAAGCTCAGTTGGCTGCATTCATCGGGGGAGCAGAGTTCGCGAAGAGCTTTGAAGAGCACCACGCAACAGCCCGACAACATTTTTTTTCACAACTAGCCAATTGCTCATTCTGTGCTTCAGAGGGCTGGGCACTTGTCCACGGCATTTTTCAAGAGCGCCAGATAATGATATGGGATCCAGAAGATGAAGACGATGATAAGCCCAAAAAGTTCGGCACAGCATTGGTGCCACACGGCTGGGGGGTTGCACATTTCCTGATCGGGCAAGTTCAACCTGGAAAAGCAGGCAAAACTGGAACCGTCACGAACTGGTTGGAACGCAACTCCGTTGAAGCACGGTTCAAAAGTTTGCAGCTGGTGAAGGCGCTCCAAGCGCAAGAACAGGAAGAGAGACTGGAGGCTCAGTTGCTGGAACGCCAGGGTGCATGGAATCAAGAGCGTTCACGTGAGGGTCCTCGAGGGTACGCAAAGAGACATGCAGAACTGAGCGTGCTGGAGGAGAATACCATCGTTTTCCTTGCTCGGTTCGAACGCGAAATCGATTGGCGAGATCAAGAAGAGATTCGGCTGCTCCAGGAGGAAGCTCGTGGGAATGCAAAGGCCAACAAAGAACGCACCGAGCTCATAGATCAAGGACGTGCACTACATATACTGCAGCAGCAGAAACCAGAGGGTGTGGTCGATGTGCAGGTCATAGCCACACCAAAGTCTCCGCTTGAGTTTTTGGCTGTTGGCTGCTTTGTCGAAGTTGAATTGGACGACGAAAACTGGTACGAAGCACGAGTTGATGCAGTGGATCCATATGACACTTGTACAGCGGATATGTTCTATACGGAGGATGGTAAACGAGAGACCATCAAACTTATTGCAGCTTCCGAGAACGAAGACAAACTACTTGCACATCAGGACCACAAGCTAACTGTTGCTGATATCACCGCCGCAGCCACACAGAAAGCAGAGTCAGACGCCATTCCCTTCCGTCGATGGCGAGGAGGAAAAGCTGTAGATGTGGTTTGGGAAGCTCCACTGGACAACGGTGCTCCAATTACGCAGTACGTGGTGGAGTGGAAGGATGAAAGCGGCAATGAGGCTCTCGCAGGGAAAGCCATCGTGTCAGACAGCAGCACTTCAATAAATTGTCAGCATTCTGATTCACAAGGTGGCAATACACCATCGCCCGCGCAGGAAACGTCTGGAAGCATGAGCGAACGTAGCTCCAAAACACGAGCACCGACCAAAACGACGCTATGGCCGATTCTTCCGGAGTGCGAAACCTCAATGCGTGTTCGCGTATCAGCTGAAAATGTCCAGGGCGTGGGTCTCGCCAGCATGTACATGGAAATGCCCGAAGAACTGACAGAAGTGAGCTACCATAAAGCAGTGCGGCTCATTCGTCCACCGGTTGACACTGCACCACTCGAAGCTCGAGAGACTACTAAGATGGAGCTAGAAGATACTGCAGCTCAGCAGCTTCGAGTGAAATTGACGTGCACGATATGCCAAACATCCGGGTTCTGCGCAATGGAAGAGGTAAGCGACCACATCTGCCGGACCCATGCAGTTCCCCTCATTTGTCCATATCGATCTTGTGCTCACGTTTGCGCATCTGAGAGAGCCCTACGTTACCACCTCTGGAACTCGACGGTGCACCACCCCACACCTGAGGAAAAAGCGAGCAAGTTCTTCATGGAGATATTTGAGCTCTCACGGCAGTACTGTTTCCGTAAACCGCGACGGCATATAGTTCCAGGTCGCGCGCCAGTTCATCGCTCGTCACCAATTGCACCGCCACGAGATGAATACGAACGGGCGGAAGCAGAACAAGCCAACATTGAGGAAGAGGTCTATCTGGAAGGAAAATTTCATGAAGCTGTGAAGGTCTGGATGGATCGGGGTCGAGATATTCAGGCGCGCAACTTGGCCAAGCGCGAAATGCTAGAGAGACGTGATCGTGAGAACCGACTAGAAACCCCTCCACCACTTTTCGGTGTAGACTTTGAGTCCCCTGAGGTGAATGTAGGGCGGCGCAACGCAGTCTTGGAAGCCATTCGGTTGTTAGAACTAGATCTGGAGGTTTTCCGTGTGGAGACAAATACACAACTGGATGTCTTGCGTCACGAAGAAGGCGAATTGCAGGACTATATTACTCTGAAGACCAAACGCATCAAAGCAAGTGGTGGTGAAGAGTGGCAGAAACAGTCGCTCAAACGCGAGAAGAAGAAAGCGGAGGTGTCACTAGCACAGGTTCAGGAGAAGTTGGCAATTTTGATCGCGACGTCCGAGGAACGTATTACCATCATGGAGAAGGAACTTGATCGCTTGGGCACTATCGAAAAAGCTTTTGTACCATTCACACATCAGCTCATTCGAATGTTGCGAATACGTGCACTGGTACAAGAGACTCACAAACAGGGATCGAGTATTCTGGAGAACACGCGCATACTTCTCGCACAATACCAAGACGATCTACGCATGCTGTTGAACCGCATGGATCACGAAGTGAAGCTACTCAATGCGTGGGACGCCATGATTTCATCAAGGAAGAAACAACTTGAGGCTTTACAAGACGAACTGCGACGTCTCCAATTGCTCCACGTCGCCGAGAGGCAAAAATTGCGCCAGCAGCGTGATGAGGATGAAGAGAACTTCTTGCTCGGGAAATTACGCCGGGAGCAGGCACGCATTGTGTATCATCGTGAACGCGCAGAGAAACAAGAATTGGCGCGCTCCAAAATGGCACGTGTCGAGCTTGCGATGGCTGACGCTAAAGCTGCACGCGAGGCAGCCGATGCCGCTGCTATAGGTGAACCGAAAATGCCCTTGCAGTCGCTGCACATATCGAATCATGACCTTGTACTGCATGCACGATTCTTGAGTGGCAAAGCGACAGACGCTGAATATCTCCGCGAAGATGCTGTTAAACACTCAGAGGCATATCCCGATGTAGGAAATTTACAACCTGCGACCGGTGATACCAACACGACTTCGACTGGGCAAGCAACTTTCGAATCAAAGCCTAGCGCCAATGCTGATGCGGTCGAAAGCACACCTGCACCTGGCGATAATATAGCTGTCACCAACAACGAAGTTTTCCCAAAACCAAACACCAAACGACGTTCTCGAAGCGAAGGCAAACACAAACTTCGTGAGCTGCCGCACACGTACGTGCGCTTAGAGTGCTCGTTCCAGGACGGACTGATTCAAGGGCACGTGGTGATTGAGTATAACGATGGCTCAACGTATGAAGGACCGTGGGTCGACGACATAAGCGCCAGCGCAGCCAAACCATTAATTTCCAGCGCAGGTGCCGAGCCAACGCCACCACGTAAAACTCGAAGGGTACACAGACGCTGGGGCAAGTTCACTTGTCGTGATGGCATCATTTGGGAAGGTGAGAGTGTCGACAACTTTTTCTCGCCATTTACAGCCAGTGGAGCACACTTCCGCGTAACATCGTGTCCAGCAACACACATCTATGAAGGGTCCGTCCGGCGTGGTAAATTCCATGGGCTAGGCACGCTGCACATCCGCATGACATTCGCTCGTGGTGAGTATGTGGGTGAGTGGAAGGATGGCCAACGTCACGGCTACGGCATCGAGCGGATGGAAAACGGCGAGGTTTACGAAGGATACTGGGGATACGACCGCCACAATGGGCCTGGTGAGCTGGTGCTGTCCGACGGTTCTCGCTACGACGGCAACTTCCGCCGTGGACTTTGGCATGGACACGGTATCCGCACTCTTATGAATGGTGACCGCATCTCGGGTGAGTTTTGTGACGGCTTCTTGGACGGAAGCGGAGCTGTTGAATTTGCAGATGGGCGACACTACGCAGGAACGATGCGACGTACTCGACGCCACGGTCATGGTATTCTCGTTTTTCCGAATGGTGACAGGTACGAGGGTCCATTTGAAGACGACGAGATGCACGGCGAGGGTACGTACATATCTCGAAATGCTGACAGTGATGGGGCGTTGGGCGAAAAAACTGAGCCGTTTGAACGACTTGGTCGCTGGGAACATGGTCAACGCGTAATTTGGCTGAGTAAACCAAGCTCACAGGTGGCGACAGCCACGTTCGTGCAATACTTTGGTGTCCTCCACCGAGAAAATGGCACAGGTGAATTAGAACTGGACCTGCTCCCCAACAAGTTCCGAACCCCATATGCTGTCATGATAGCACGGCAATTGCCCGCCTTGCCAGAAGGTGTTGATCCCGAGGATGCTTTCGTCAAAGCTGTCGTCCATCTCCTTGCAAAGACCCAAAACGTCGTTATTGGTGCCGAAGTACTGGAAAAGGCTTCCACTGAACATGCAGTCGTCGTGAAGTCGATTGAAAACCTGGAACCAGAACTGGAAAAGCTGCGCAATGAACAGGAAGTGTGCGCTCGTACGATGCGAGAAGTCAAAACGCGAGTCGCCACACTGTCTGCTGAGCTGAGCGAAGCTGAGGCTCAGGAAGAATCCATGCAGGTCAAAGTCGAACAGTTCTGGAAACAGGATCGACAACAACTTGAGCGCAAGTATCGGGAATCAGTCGATGGTTTGCACGCGTTGGAACCCATGGACTGGTATAGGCTCCGCTCCGCAAAATTGGACGACACGTTCATGTCAATTTTGAAAGCCTTCTGCGTGTTACTCAATTTCACCTCCAACTTCCAACTAGAACTCGACGAGAGAGAATGGCAAGCAAAGTTGGCCAAGTACGAGAAGGAAAAGCTTCAGGGTGGTGACAAAGCTACGTTGAAGCCTCCACCAGAGCCGCCAGTGTTTCCATCACGCGAAGATATCCTGCGTCTACTGTCCAATAGCGACGAAAATGTGATGCTAGGGGATCGTGAAGGTTTGATTCACAAGTATGCAGTGAAAGCACTGTACGTCTTGCCACTCTTCGATGTATACTCGTTCGCGGAGGGGATACGTCGAGCACGTCTGCTCTCACTTACGAACGTCATTCACCATCCACGTCTCCGACCAGGCAATTTTCAACTGCACACTACATCACCTGCGCTTGCAGCTACCTGTGTCTGGGTTCGTGCCGCGCATCAGTATGCCTCCAAGGCTGCTGAGATTGCTCCAACGGTACAGCGCGTGAATACTCAGCGATTGATGCTACTCCGAATGCGTGAGGAAATGGCCGCTGAGCGAGCAAATGAGCAACTGGTCATCCAGGGCGCTGAAGAAGCCCATGCGAAGCTGGTGACTGCACAAAATACCATGAAGACATTGCAGGTAAGTCGTCTAAAGCTCCGCAAGATTTTGGACGATCTTGACGCTCTGGATCGTGCTGAGAACGAGCCGATGACCAAACAAAACATCACCCGTCCTCGAACAGGACTAAAGTCAGCTCAGACCCAGCGCAGCAAGACACCTGTTGAAGCTGGTCAAAATGACGGTACATCACCAGATACCGCTCCTGACACTGAGCCTAGCCATGAACCAAAAGAAGCTGTACTGGAGCGAATCTTGTCGAACTCAGCACTGGCTCAAGAGTTCAACATCCTCAAGCTCGAAGTTCACAAAGTCGTGAGTCGCTTCGATGGTGGCAAAGTGCCCTTAGGTGATTTTCCTGCAGCGTTCGAGAAATCGATGCACAAAGCCATCATACCGAGTAATTTCGGTGTTAAGAAGTTGCGAACTCTGCTTGGACTGCTGGAAAATGTCGTCATGATTGTCTCGCCTGAACGCGAAGGCGAAGTGGAGACTGTGCAACTTTGTCCTGAAGCTTCAAGCAGCGAAGACGAAACAGACGCAGAAGATGGCACTCGAAAACCCAAGCGAGTGCACTACCCCGCACCCCCACGACTGTTTTACTTCTGTCGATCGTGTCCAGGCTTGAGCTTCGCCAAACAGGGCGAACTCCGCATGCACGAAGCCACGAAATGGCATTTCTGGAACGTCTCAGCCAAACGAGAAGGTCGGAAGCCTCGGAAATGGACAGTGGCGAGTTCTTGCTGGAGCGAAGTGTACGATGCTGGATCGGGTGAAGTGTGCTACTACAACCGAATGACGCACGAAATTGTGGCGGCAGCTGCCGGGCCTCCACCGGAGATGCAAGTGGACGAGATTCTGCTGGAACTGCTGGTCGACCAAGCCCTGGAACCTGAAAGAGCCGAAGATCTGTGGGAAGAGGTGGCGGACGAGGCTGGCACTGTGTACTTCTACAACCGCAGCACGAGCGAAACGAGCTGGACACGTCCACGAAGTGAAGACACGGGGGTGTGAGCCCCTAGAAAACTACAGAGCAAATTCCATTGATTGTTACTTGGTTCATAACACGACGACAAGGGAGGCGAGGCTGAGGAATGCACTTAAATATCAGGCTCACCTCCGTTGCTCGTCCTAGTTGAGCAGCGACGCGATGGCGTAGGCGCTTTTGCCAGCTGTCGGTGACGTCTCCGTCGTCGACTGGTCCTTGGCCAGTGACAGCAGCGTCTCGACAGCATTTTCCGTTTTGGCGGTTGAAGTTGAAGTCGTGACGTCAGCAGGCGGTGTTCGGTCGCCTGTCAAGTGCACCGCGCAGAAGCCGCCCTTCTTGGCGCGGGCCGAGCACCACGAGAGGCTGCAGCGTCGACCGCCGCCGTGACTGTAGCACAAGCCGCCGCTCTCGGAGCTGCTCTTGCAGCCAGCCACACGGCAGCGGCGGCCGCCTCCGTGGCGTTTGCACAGGTCGCGACTCACGGCGCCGTTGTTGCAGCCGTCCACGCGACAGCGACGCCCACCTCCGTGGCTGTAGCAGAAGCCGCGACTGCGCGAGCTGTTCTTGCACATGGGGAAGTCGCACTTCTTGGGGAAGCACGCGCGCTTGTTGCTGTGGTGTGGAGACTTGGCGCCACTATTGCCGAGGTCACTCAGTCGGGGGAGCGAGAGTGTCAATAAGCTGTTGGGCTGCCAGGTCTTGTCCTGACTCGAGAGCATCATGGTCGACGGGGTTGAAGGCGGCGGCGGCAGCAGAGGCGCAGGCGTCGTCGCTCGCTCGCTGAAGTCGCTGGAGGCCGCAGCGTCCAGTGGCGGGAGCGCCAGGGAGGCCTCGGCCGACAGTCGCGTGTGCGGCGGCGCCTGCTGGTGCAGCAGGTAGATCCACGTGCTCTCCTGCTTCTCGAACTCGGCCGACTGCTTCGTGCGCATGACTTGGGGACGAGCACGCCGATTGGCAAATGATGGCGATGCTGGACTGCGGAGCTGCTGTGAGGAGGATGAGTGTGTTCGAATGACTTGACTTGAGTATGCTCTCGTTTACAGGTCGCCAGCGAAAGAAGAGCCCATGGAAACTTTCTTTGCACACGCAAAAAGCGGGTGCCGCCGCCTGCTTTGTACGCATTCGGCGACGGCTTCGAGCCTCGAAGCCTCGCAGCGAGGTGATTCACTCGGTTGATACAGTTTGGCGTGGAGTAAACTGCCTCGCAATTGCAGCTTGCGTGCAGGACTGTGTCGTCGGCATTTGCTGCAGCCTGAAGGCGCCGGCCGACCAGGGTGCAAATTTACTTGTCCTCAGTATGCGAACGAATGATCGGGCGAGAGCCATCGAGATGAACATGTAGATGAGCCTGCAGAAACGGGGCAGGATTCGATTAGCAGTCCTGTTTTAGGACGTTTTCGTCCCTAGTTTAGATAATTTGCCAGACTAAACTAGGCCGCGGGAAGGTTTGCGCATTTTACTTCAGCTTCCATACAAACGTCAAGTGTTTGTGGCTTCAAGCAAATCTAAGGATCGACGCTTGCCTGTCGACGACTACAGGACCGTCACACTCGAAAGCGCGGCTGGTTTCCTCCGGCCTCGACGACGAGTGTACACGACCCGAGCACCTTATTTCTTAGCATTACTGTAGTAGCGTCGCATTGGAGAACCCAATGCTGACGTCGAACGAATCGGTCTTGTTTGTCGATGTGATGGGCGCGGAGCGTCCCGTCTGTCGCGTACCAGAAACAGGCCCAGTGACGAGCCTAAAGAACAGACAAATCTATCTTGATCCAGTCAAATCGATTTTAGTGCGCTTAAATATCTTTGATGCATTTCTAATATACTGTATTAATCAAGGTTTGGCTTCTGGACTTACTTATAGTACTGAATCAAGAGAACTTGACGAACACGGCAATCAATTCCTGCAGGCATCTCGCTGGATGTCGTGTCCGAGTCTGTTTAAGCTGGATGTCTGTCCGAGTCTGCTTCAGCTGCGCCTTGGGAGTTAGTTACCTCTATTTGTGGGCACTCGTGGGCCTGTAACGCCCACCAGAAGTAAAAAACTGCTGGTGGACAGCACTCCGCAACGAAGGCTTCGCCGGTAGTACATGAGAGCGGTCTAATACAAGAGCAACCCATGTTCTTGTGGCAGGTGTTACGAGCTGCGTTCACGTCTCGGTCGAACACTGCCTGACAGCTGTCGCACCGAAAAACCTCGCTGCCGCCGAGGTTGTTGTTTATGACTCCGCAGCCCGAGCAGGTCTTCGACGTGTACTCTCGCACTCGCGCTCCAACTTGTACTTCAGGAGCATCTTGAAGCGGTAGTGAGCCTGCGCCAGCATAGCCCTCGCGGTCGGGCTCCGGATCTTTCTCTTCTGGACGGCGGCGGAGGTCTCCGGGGTAGCGTGTGCTGCTGCCTTCAGGGAATGCCGATGCACCATCTCCGACGTGTGGAAGGACGGGGGAGAAGGACTTGCTTGTAGTTGTAAGACGCCTAGGACGACGACAGAGCTTCCATCGCCACGCACGACTTGCATCAGTGCTGTCCCTCAGAATCTTTGGACTCGCTACGTGTAACACCTTTTCGTGATGTAGGAGTCATTCGAACAGCGCATTGGATCGTCAATCCATACCTCTGTACTGTACGGCAGTTGTTTCGCCCTATCCTTCTTGGGGGAGTAGGGAAGCGAACCTTCTAGTCTCCACGTAACCCGAACGAAGTATCGTCAAGTTGATCGTCAACCTGTTTAGAAACTATGGACAGAACGAGCTTTGACTTCGAAGCGTGTTGTGCGACGCTTACTCGTTTGACCTCTGCAAATACCGAATATTGCAAGTGCAGGGCGATCTGATTCGAATCGTTCATCACAGGCTGGTTGATACGCTTTGCAGACTGTGGGGGGTCTCTACGTGTATCGGATTTCTTGAATCAAAGTCGCAGTACAGAATCTCCTGCGATACAACGTAGTAGTTATTGGGATAACAGTCTCAAGATTCAACGTGTGTACATTACCCTCGTGCGATCCTTGACACATAATTGACTAGCACCACCGTATCATACATGTAGTAATTTCTAGCCCAACTAACTCAACAGTGATCTTCTGTCAGCATCCGATTTCGTGGTGCACAATGGTGGCTCACCATCTCAAAGATAACCGGTGAGTCATTGTGACTTGCGGAGTCCGAAACTCGTACCGGTACATGTAATGTACTTAAGCAAGAATGAGCTCTAAGCTTGATTGATGTGCCAAATATATTAATAATGTACTGCAAGCGCACTACAGCAAAAATGAGAACAACGCTGGGTTAAATGAGTGCTTCCGTCTCAAACTCTGTTCAAAGCTGCTACATCCCAATTAGAGCTTGCTGCAAGAATATGACAGGGCCCGAGTTTCTCAAATATTAACGAACATTGTTAAGTGACGTATTGTGCCTCACTACGAAGCATAAATGTAGTGAGCAAGTTTGCCGTCGTCCAAGTACCTTCGCCTTCCAATGCGGAAAAAACAAGAATGCTGGATACTTACGAACCAAAGCACGCGCACTGCATACCAGTATCAGCCTAAGCTTTCGACATCTATGATCGCGCGATTCGTCTGTAAGCATCTACGATTGCGCTACCCAGAGGCACCACCTGTTTAACGATGCACCACCAATTTGCCTTGAAACCTTTGTCACGTTAGCTAAGGTCTCCAAAACAGCATCAACATCGTGCTATGCCATATACTATGCTCCATAGGCTAGGTGACCAAACATGGACGTGACCAAGTCTATCGATCACCACGTGAGCAGGCTCATTTTCAAATTCGCCACCAACAACCAAAAACTCCTCCACCCAATGGTGTCAACCAACATCCACTCGGCCACGGTATCAACGATGGTCGGGCCACTTTTCAAACAACCCCGACGGGTACCGGTCGATCCGTCATTTGTGCCAAGTAGATATTCTGCTGCACTTCCATCCAGACCTGCGCCTTCGTGCCGCGTCATCTCTTCAATACCGACGAACCCATTCATACAGGAAAGTATTGGGACAACTCTACACAATCCGTCACTAAACAACGACTACGACATTGATCATGCCGGTGCTATGATACAAGAGTTCGGGTCGAAAAAGACTGGTTTCAAAAGCAAGCAGCGACTACAAGTAGCTCGTCGTCGCGAACAATGCCGCGTAAATCAAGCTCGATACCGACTCAAGCAAGATCGAAAAGTTCAGCTGCTGAAAGAGACCGTCTTCAAACTAGAAGAAGAGATCCCGTTGTTGGAGATGCAACGAGATCGGATCCTCTTCGACGCCAAGCAAAGCGTTTTCAATATTGTGGTCGAGTATTTTCACCTCTTCCGCCACGGAATTCGGTCGCTCAACCGGCCACTAAGACGCTCTTCTGGTTCAGGACAGAACGCACAAAACTCGGAGGCACAACAGCAACTAGTGTTTCTGCGATCGTTTATATCATCGCATGTCAGTCTTGGCGATCGATGCGGAGTGGACGTTCTCATTGAACTATGGCGTCGCTATACCACGTATTTCGAGGACTTGCACTTTCAGCTCGAACACATGGAGGAGCGACTAAAGAACCTCGTCGCTGTCTCTGCGTCAATGAGTGTAACCATCACTGAGATATCGCTGAAGAGTGTGTTCCCGCACTTGGTCGGCACTGCGTTAGGAGCAATATTACTCGAACGCCGGTTGATGCTCCCGTGTGAACTTTGGTTCGAGTGGAATGATAGCAGAGGCGAAATTGTCCGATTGGAAATGTCGGTGGACTTCCTCATGCCAACGAGTCGAGT
>NBNE01000670.1:0-18586 GCA_002215365.1 Phytophthora megakarya | reverse complement strand
CTACAGAAACTCGGGAATATCCCGATACTAAAAAGTATAGGGGAACGATTACGAGGGAAGTCGACGCGATTTACACCAGGACAAGTCACAAATATCAGATATGTCGCTGTAAAGTCCAGATCCAGTATGTCGGGTGTGTTGGGGAAATTGTGGAGAAACTACGGATCGCTTTTGATGCTAGCTATTGGGGTTACTATCATTGCTACACTTATTCTTACAGTTGGCCCCGGTACGCATTAACTTCTTAGTGTCCATATCATAATTGACGTTTGGAAATGTACGTACGTGAGTAACTTGGCAAAAATAAAATCGTCTTGGTTTATTCATTTTAGTGTTGTCTATTGTGTTATCAGTGACACTAATTTATCCACCATTCTCCAAAAAACGATACATGTGAGTTCTATGATTCTTCCCAGGGAAGGATAATTGGTCAATTGGACATATGGGGTTGTGCTTATAGTACAATACAAACTTACCGTAAATCACGGGTTCATTGCAACATCAGTTTTTCACCAAATGCCATTAGTTTGCATGAGCGATAGAGTTTTAAAAGGTATTCATAGAAATGGAAAATTTACTAATATTTCATCCAATCACAGGTGTGAATCAAATCATTAGCAATTTCTTGGCTCTTTTATTTTTACAAATATCTTTTTTTCCAATCACAAAATGGAAAGTTCCGGGGTTTTCCCGAAATGTATAGTTGGTTTAGGCACTATTCATAATGGATTTTATCCAATGAAATCCTAGTATAAAAACAGAAGTGATGCAAATGAAGAGACTCAGACTCGATTATGCACGAGCATAAATAGACGCCCTGTTGCAATAAACCTGTGGTTTACGGTATTGAATCAGACATTAGTCGTCTGACAGAACAGTGTGACTGGGTATTGGAAACGTCAAATGGGACGAATTCCCTGAACAACCGCACAAATCTTCCAAATGAGTACCAGTAGACTCTAATCATTGGGGTCTACCACTATACCAAAACCTAAAACAATTCAGTACCTAGAAACTATATTATTAAATCGGCCCTTCAATTTAAATGACTTGGATTTAGCGCAATATCTAAATGAACTAATATCTCGTATGGTATCTACGTAGTTATACGTAGGGTGTCACGATTTCGTGTAAAAGACTTCCGAGCAAGCGCACATCAAGAGTGCTGGTGGAGGGTGCTAGAGCGACAAGGCTTCATGTGAAGTAACCAGTAAAAAGCCGGTGATGAGATTTACCAACAACAGTAAATAACGGTATCTATTACGGTAGGAATGCATGTAAATGTCCAGTAGCCAGTACGATAGGAAGGAGCGACAGCGCTCGTTCCGGAATTGTAAAACAAGGAATGTAGTCGACACTGCTATGGCCAAGCAGACGTGGGTAAACCACAACTGATGACCTCGAGAGGGGTCTCGAGCCCTCCAACCGCAGTGAATACAGATACAAATCTTGGTTATCTCGGACACGAACGGCAACTTAAGACTTTCTCTGTCGAAGTACTACCAAATATCATCTTCCAGCTCAGATTTGGGTTGGGAAATTTGCGATGTAGTAGTGCTTGGTGCCGATGCAACCAAGAGACACCGCTCGTCGAATGTTGAAAAGGAACACCGCGCCCAAGACAGAAAGGATGGACGGAACTCATCGTAGCGCTGAAAAAGACGGAATCTACCGCCTGGAGAATATCATTCATGAAACATGTGGTGATCTTCGCGCGTTCAGTACCAACATTAACACAAAGATAAATAACATGCATGCGTCACTTAGAAATGACATCGCTTGGTTGAGTCAGGCTGTTACAGGTCTGGTGCGAGGAATGTCGAACCTGGTGGATGGGCTCAACCAAGTATGAGCTACTGCTGCAGGAGCTCATGAATTAGCGCGCGCTGTGAGACTTCAAGCTACAGCAGTTCGACCACCAACTACCAGCAACATAACCCCAACATCCAACCAAACGAGTCAAATCGAAAACACAACCTGGTTCAACCAGTGCTTCTCGTGGATTTGACGTGGGCAACACGATGAATACGGCTACAACCTAGGCAAGTGGACCTCGGGACTTTTAATCTCCGAAGAATGGACTTCAAACCGCCTGTGTTTGTAGGAGACATAGGCGGAATCAAGTTTAACAGCTTTGTTTTCGCATTTGAAACCTACTTTCGCCAGAAAGGCAATGACTAATTGGCTCACGATTACTTGCTGGCTCTCGAGCTAAACCAATCCGTGCAAAAGAACACTCTAGTCTGGTACAAGCGCTTCATGACAGAATGAACGACAATAAAGTTGTGTGCTGCCATGAAGAAAGGCATGAGAGTTGAGTTCATGGAACCGATTGTTTTGGAGAAAAATCCAGAACAATCTGCTTACCATTAAGCAGACTGGTGGCTACGCCGGTTATGTAGGAAATTCAAGGTGTTGAATTATGTGGTTCAAATGGATCCACTGACTCAATGAATTTGTTCCTGAACGGGCTTTCTGATACTGAAATGGAGCGAGACATTCTACGAAAAACCTAATGAATCTCGACGCCGCCATCCAGGAAGTGTTTCTCGATTGGGAACTTCATGATAAAGCAGCATCGAGAAACGCGAAATCCAACGACAACAGATTCAAGAGTAATAGTCGCGGTGGCGACGGGGGTTTCCAACTCCACAAAGACAGTCCGCCGCCACTGACAGCTCACAAAACAGGAGACATTGATCGGAGGAACTGTAACATAAACAAAACCGACAAAACCTGTAGTTTTCGTGGGTGCGGTTTTCATCGAGTTAACAACCACTGGTGGAGGTATCAGGAAAACGACCAAAGTCAAACATGACAAAGAAGCTTTTTGCGATGTTGGAGCGGATGGTAGTTGCTGAAGATGGGAGCCACCACCCAAACGAGTAAGCTCACTTGAAATTGAGCATTTGAGTGGACATGCACGTAAGCTCAACATGCTTAAGTGTCGTAGCGTTGTGTTTACCGTTTCGGAGAATAACGTTTCTGACAAAGCGATGAAGAGTGTTATACGTACTGAGCACAAGAACCCGAAAAGCGAAGTAACTATGCGTACGAGCGTGAAGAATATTATTGCGGAGATGATTTCTTGGTGATGATCATCAAATATTCAATTCCTGTGATAAATATTCTTTGCCTCGGCATTTCTACTGCTTATTGCATACCAACAGCACTATCCCGTCAGGCATGGTGATCGGTTCCGAACGAATTCAAACTTTATCGATAGTGGAGCGATCATTAACACAGTGAGTCTCTAATTATGTAGTCGAGCTGGATTAGAGAATGAAATTCAGGATCATGACCCAATCCTTGAACAAACAAGCAAGGGATAACAGTACTCAAGAGGACCGTGAAATCGCATTTGTTCATAGAGGAGTTTCGTCCGTACGTTTGAGATTTCTTAGTACTTCCTGTTCCAGAAAATCAGGACGTTTTACTTGGTATGTCATGGTTAAAAAGGGTAAACCCTGGCATCGATTGGATAGAAGAGTCATTGATGCCTAGAAAATCAGTTCCAAACACGACGATACCTCGGAAAAACAAAATAAAAATGAAGTTGAAACCAATACAAAAAACAAGGTCAGTAAAGCCAACCCCCAGAGCGATGAGCTGTGTATTTCCGGAGGCGGGTCTACACTCAACTGGAGTAGTAGATGGATACTACTCGTTTTCGAGTGAAGAAACCTAATACATTACCGGCAAGCAATTCAAACGACCGCTTCGTAAACCTCAAGAACTTGAATGTGTTTTTATTGTCCGACCCGTCACCGGGAAGGAACTGATTGGTTCCGGAAAAGCTGCTGCCAATATCGAAGACTACACAAACCATGGCGTGTATGATGTGTTAGAGCGCCGCAAGGGAGTGTTTAGGCAAAACCTCTCTAGTAAACAGCCACCTGAATCTCACGGAATCCACGGGATAGAGGTAAATACTAGCGAATCAATTTTTAGACGAAAATGGCGTTAGTCGCCAGCTCAAGAGCAAGTAAGTCGAACATGGATTAAAAAAGTGTTCCAGACTGGATTAATTCAACCCTCTGTTTGACCCCATGGAGCGACAACTTTTTTGCGTGAAAATACCTGTAGGTCGGCGGATAGTGCATGACTACCGGACAATGAACAATCATACGATACGGCAAACACTGCCCATTCCCAGAAAAGATTTGATTTACGAAAAAGATGCAAGGTCATATTGATACAGCTCCATGGATTTCCTCTGTGGCTACTACCAGTTCAGGATCCGCGACGCAGTTGTAACATATACAGCTTTTCAAACCGCTGACGGAACCTTTTAGTAATTGGTGATTCCCATGGGATTATCTAGCGCACCCGCAACATTTAATGATAGAATCCATCGATTACTCATGGACATGGCTGAGGGTTTTCGACCATATTTCGCTAATATTTACATCTTCATCCAAAGTAAAGGTTTAAACGAGCATTTGACAGCTCTGGATCGGGTGTTAACACGGCTGGAAGAAAACAAATGTTATGCCAAATTAAGCAGGTGTATGTTCTGTTCATCAGCAATTCTGTGCTTGGTGGACTATATCGACCGAGATGGGGTACGAATAGACCCGAAGAACGTGAGCGTGTTGCATGCCTGGCCGCTACCAATTACAAAAGGTGACTTGTAGTGATTGTTACATTGTTACGAACCGCGATCTACGTTCAACGATTCTGGGATGGGTTTAAAAACTACTAGCAAATCTGTTTGGTCTTCGAGTTTGGTGACTTTACTTGCTAGATAAAACCATTGTGGTGGAAACCGATCATAAATCGCTTGAAAGTGGTTTCACCCAAAAGAGTATTTCGAGAAGGATTGCACGCTGGTACGATGAAATAAACGAATACCTAGTGACCTTCAAGTGCATATCCGGTGGGGCGAATATTGTTGCGGATGGTATTTCCCGTAGGGCTGATTTCCAAGAGAGTATTTAGTTGGACGAAGTAGTTGCAGCAAGTGTTATGCATGCACTCGAGTGTACACAGTGGACTATCATCTGTTGTAACCGAAGCTATTGTGAGGTATACCGAGGCCCACCACATTCAAAGCATTATTCTAGCATTGAGAGGTGAGGTACCAAAGAATGCAACGTAACACATAAAGTTTCTCTCACGGTACGTGTTGGAAAGGACAAATTATCCTACGTGAACCCGAACGACGAAGAGCCCAGGCTTGTATTGCCAGTGTTCAAAGAAATTATAAACGAGATTCTTTTTGAGTTTCACTATGTAGAATGCTACGGTCACTCAGGAATTGACAGAACACTTCGGCTCGTAGGGAAACATTTCTTCTGGCGTCACATGACACGAAGTGTGCGGCTCTATGTGAACACTTGCGAGGTCTGTCAAAGAACGAAAGCGAGGAGTATGAAACCACCAGACTTATTGGAAAGTCAACCAATTATTCGAGGAAGGTGGGCTAAAGTTTCTATGGATTTCATGGTCGGATAACCTCAGACCAAGGCTAAATTTGATTCCATCCTGGTAGTAGTGGATCACCTATCTAAACATGCGCCCTTTGTGGCGGGAAAGGGTACAGCTACTGCTCGCGAAGTGGTTGAACGTTACCGCGACCAAACATTTGTGCTGCATGGCTAACCAACTGAGATCCTTTCAGACCGTGGCCTAAAGTTCACGTCGGCCGCGTGGGTAACGTTGTGTACCATGTTAGGAATACATCATAACCGGACAACTGCGTTTCGCCACCAAGCTAATGGGGTGACATATCTACGGTCTTTTATCAATGGTGGATCAACTGATTGGGATTCATATATTGCTATGGCTGAGTATGCGTACAACTCGCGCTTTCAACAATCCATATCCACAACTCCTTTTGAAGCCGATCTTGGCAATATCCCTTCGGTTCCTGCACCTACCTATGGCTGCAGATGCGGAACGGCAAGCAAGAGTGTGGGGAACACGTTCCTCGACCAGCAAGCAGGTCGTTTGGTTACTGTACGTCGAGAGTTACAAAAGGCAGCGGATCGGATGAGCAAATACTACAATGTGAATCGGCTGACTCAATCTTTTGACAGAAAATCTAGCAAACTATCATTCTGGCACTTCAAAACAATAACTTGGAGCAAGGTGGATCGCACCATATCAAATCGTCAAGGGGTGTAAAGTTTCATTCCGTCTTCCATCCAAGTTTCCTCAAACCTTACCTACAGAGCGGTGAGCGAGAGCGGTAAACATTTAAGGTACTACTTTTGACAACACTGAGGGTGAGCTGGTGGAGGACATTGTGGATTACATGGAAGTTCCAGGCAACGCTAAATACAAGGTAAAGTAGTTTGGCCAATCTGGTAACCTTTTAAAAACCTAAAGTACGTGGGAGATCTGATCAATCGCTTCCACGAACACAAGAAAGAGAGGCGGAGCTCTTCTTAGCGGACGGCATGTCACGAGTTTTGTGTATCGAAGCAGCTCACGTCAAGAGTGCTGGTGGGGGATGCTAGAGCGACAAAACTGCATGCGAAGTAACCGGTAATAAGCTGGTGATGAGATTTACCAACAACAGTAAATAACGGTATCTATTACGGTAGCAATGCATGCGAATGTCCAGTAAGCAGTAAGATAAGTAGGAGCGACAGCGCTCGTTCCGGAATTGTAAAACAAGGAATGTAGTCGACACTGCTATGGCCAAGCAGACGTGGGTAAACCACAACTGATGACCTCGAGAGGGGTCTCGAGCCCTCCAACCGCAGTGAATACAGATACAAATCTTGGTTATCTCGGACACGAACGGCAACTTAAGACTTCCTCTGTCGAAGTACTACCAAATATCATCTTCCAGCTCAGATTTGGGTTGGGGAATATGCGACAAGAGGAATTATACATATACTTTTAAACGATTTTAAATATTTGTCACTAGTATACGTAATTTTGATGCCATTGCAGGAAACTTGTTTTCGTTCCTCAAGAAATCTCTACAACCCCTAGACTTCGATACTAAATCAACCTACAGTTAGTTTAGTAACTTAATGATAGGGCCAATACGTATGTTGTGATGAAAGTACTTCTCGAATACGTTTGTCTTCCCAGTAGTCTAACATCACAAGTTGTGACTTAACCGTCCAACGAATTGGAGTAGCGACTTTAGAATGAAGTTTCTCACTGATGATACTATTGCATTTGGTTAGTAACAACAGCACTAATAGAAGAAACGTCGGATACGTCAGAGCATGGTCCAGGGAGCGAGTGTCATACGACGATTAGAGCAGAAAACTATTTAACTTTGATATTACATTTCGTATATCCTACTACTGTTAACACATATAGGCGTTGAATACGCACATGCTTGCTCGGCCAATTCAGAAAAGTGTCATCCATGAAGTGGTCGATATCCATAAAAACAGCTGAACCTACAAGTACTATCTCGAACCAACGTACGAGATAAGTTATTCCATGAGACATTAATTTAGGAGGACTTACAATATTGGAGCAGTTCACGTCCGCGTCGTCGACTGTCTGGCACCTTCGTCTCTCCTCGTAGAACTATTAGGCAGATATAGTCAAGATAACCATAGTCACAGGGGATGTGTCTCCTGTGCCGGGTTTCCTCTACTGTTTTTTGCTCGTCAATTAACCTGTGTCAGTGCTCTGTCAACCTCCAGTCGTAGCTACGTAGGATGAAATCACCTCGAGCATCTAGTTGTCTTTTCATCAATGTCAATCGTTGGGGAACATAGTATTGCCACACCAGGGCGTCTGTATCCGCCTCTGCCCCTTCGTGCCAAATTACGGACCCCGCAGTCCAAACGTCGAGCGGCGTCCCTAGTTGATGCTGATCGTGTGCTGATTACAAATACCTTCGTACCCACTCACACATCAGGTAGAGAAGCCTGGCTCGGGAACCTCGCAAATTCAGTCTCGACGACGACAAGTTCGGTCCACATCTCGTTATTGCCACGTAAAATACCATCAGGATACTGCTAGTGTTCTTTTCAGCAAGCCTCCGTCCTTCTGTGGCGTCTCTATCTGTGCACTCGACCGTCGCAAAACGTTGGCGTTACCATCACACACCTTGAAGTCGATGTAGGCGTTGTTCGTGGCCCGCTACAATATGATAAGTCCTTTATCCCTAGTCGGGATTTCCGACCACGTTGTCGGGGTTACTATGACTTCATAATCGTCTTCTAGCAGTCTATAAGAAGTTGTTTGAATATTTTAAACCTGCTTATCGGTGGTCTATTGTTTGTCATTACGCTTGGTTGCGCCCTGCATGAAGGCATTGTCGACGGATTAGTTGTAAGTTGCAATGATACATGAGACGGCGCAAAAACGAATGGTAGTTATTCATTCGTAGAAATGTGTCTTAACCGAGAAGCTGCCGTCATTGATGGGCGATCTGTAACGTGAAAGCGTAGTTGTCGAGACTCCGTACCATACCGCACGGCACACCAGACCCACAATCGGCAGTTAGTAGTTAGAGTGCCCTCGGAGGCTCATGATCTATTCTGGCCGTCGTTTTAACGTCCGCCAGCGTTGTCATCACTCTGCTTCTTCTCCCCGCTAGTCATATTTGATAATGAGTACAGAAACTGCTCTAGCTCCACCACTTTGCCTTGAAGACACTTCTTATCCCAGGGGTCCTCTTGAATTAGCTGAGTCACCGCGTTCTGAACATAGCCTCCAATCAAAAAAGGCTAGTATCGTCGACGTCAGAGTTACCGCTGTTCCCCTCGCCATTACTCGGTAAGAACTCGTTACCACTAGATCGATCGTCTTAATAGTCTGGAGCCAATGCGCTCTCAGCGCTTGTATCGCAGTTGTAGTCGTCAGCTCCTCCGGCGTCTGTGTCGGGATCCAGGCTGGGATCTTTATGTGCTGCACGCTCTTCCATCCAACGCCGTCGATACACCTTGGCCTAATTTAGAGATTTGACAAAATCCACTTTCCTGAGAAAATCATTAAAGTACGCAAAACGAAACCTCGATTTCAAATGCATTTATCTCGAAAACCCTAAAATGGTAACTAATATCGATTGGTTGTGCATGGTCTCTTATTATATTATATGATGACATGCTAGCAATTTCAAATGAAGAAAAGATCGGGACGTTTTACAAAAGGCGGAGTTATCGAGAAGCTTTTACGAGAACAACTCGTTGTTTGATAATGTAGACACATAATGTGAATGTGACTATGGTAATGTAAGCGTTCTATCATGTGTGCCCCTCGTTTCTGCCACCCATTTAGCTTCGCTTATGGCAGGGGAAGTTAAGGCATTAGATTGGACGCCCTGGAGTTTGTAATGCGCGGCTCGTTGAGCAGATCGGTGCTGCGTTTATCTTCGCAGAAACTGAGCGGCACCAGATATCCTCGCTCATTTACTACGGCAACACGCGTCCGCGAGGTTCAAAGTTTACTGAATATAAAAATTGTTCGATGTAGATGAGGCTCACTATGAGCCTGCTATACATGACATGCTGCAAAAGAACTGGAGGGATAATTTTTAATATGAAGAACATCGGTATGAATTGGTGTGTTATTACAGCGCGACGATATAGCCTCCGTTTGAACTGATGAACATCACTTCCAGAAGGCCAACGCTGTGCTCACGTAGCATCCTGATGGAAGATCTGTCGAGTGTAACCTATCAAAAATATTAAACAATCGACTTGGTAATCGATAAAAACCTTGGGTTGCATGTAGTTCATTTTATGTACTTCGGAAATATGAGTTCATCGAGAAAACGTTTAGGATGCTAACTATTACAGATATCTACTCTCAACTTCGATCATTAGGCCTTTAGACCCTGAGTGATGTGATATTGCAACATTTTGTTTGTGGTTATAATCGCTACGCTACCTTTTCGTGAATGCGTACATATTGAAGAAGCCAATCCACCTGCATCAGAAGCTTCTGAGATGACCACCTAGCTTCACCTAGAGAACGACAGAAATGTTTCCAGGATTGCTGAATACAGTAGTGAAAATAATTAAAACAAATATGGTACGATTCCTTGGAAATAGTTTGACTCTAATCCACCAGTCCTCACGGGGCTTCCGACCGCTATCATGCGCTTCCGAAAGAGACGAGGCGCATTCCCGATACTACTTGCTAAGCTCAGACTATCTCATGTTTTGTATTGGATTCAATACGTAAGATGGCGTTTTATAAACTCTGGGAAGTACGATCATCGGCTTTCGGGTAGCCCGCGTGACGATGTATCCGAAATGTAGTGAAATCCATCTATCTACGAGCAACGAATAACATCATCGAGCATTTTATACTACTAAATTGATTTTTTTATCTGGAATGCGCAAAGGCAAACGTGTTAGCCACATTATACACTGCTTCACCATTGATTGATCTCTATTATGTATGTTCAAACTATTCGCAACCTTCCTACACTTCCTACAATGTTTATCTCAATCATATTGATGTCTTCGCCCGCCTTAGCAATGGCACCGTCGGTCGCTTAGGTTTCTTCAGGAGTAAGGGAACCAAATCGCTCTCCTTGATTTCTCTCTCCGTGTTGCAGCGCTCTTTTCAAGACCAGGTATCTGAATCCACCTAGCAAACCAAGGTGCAAGTGTCTCGGCGCTGTTCTTCCACATAAAGTGTCAAGATTTATAACTAATGCCAGTGTTATTTCTGTGTTAACGGGCCATCCTCGATCGAACAGGTAGTCCTACACATACCAAACGCTCGTTTAATACAGAGTCGTGCAATACAGATTTCCAATCACCATTTGTAGCCTCGAAATAGACCCAGGTGATTAACCGTAGTCATTCGGATCGAACATTCCTTGCAGTGGTGTTGTGATCTCTTGCACAAGCTGTCACGATCCCTGAGCCCAGTGTGAAAATACGGTCAACCAGTGTTCTAAAGGTATACTATCGTTATCATGAATGCTCATTTTGGCTTAACGAGGATAACCCTGATCAACATAGGAAAAAGAAGTTCATATACAGCAGACAACATGTGTTCATGTAAACTCATATTATTATTATATTAGAAGCTTCTACCTTCTCCTAAAAGTCACGGTGAAATAGCTTGATTGTAGCGGCGAGGTTTGCTTTTCCAACTTCGCTTTTTGCTTCGCTTCTATCGATCCAGGAGGACTTCGTCGTCTGGATCATGATCACCCTCGCAGGCTCCAAATCTACGGGATCTTTGCGGTTTAGGCGGCAGGACAGCCTGTTGTGTAGAAAGGGTTTTAACTAAATCTCTACGTTATCGACGAGCTCGGCTTCCGTCTAAGCGCGCCAACCTTCAGAAACCGCAGGTCACCTTCGACGTCCAAGTCCAACCTCTCCCCCCTCGTTTTCCTGGAGCCTTGCAGCCTTTTCAGCCGTACTCGTAGGTTTGTTGAGCATTCATCATTGAGTGCAACAACAGGGCCCATACTTCGGTGTCCAAGTAGATCAGATAAGGTATGGATAAAATGCAATGTCAATTACTTAGTTCACACCGTATATAAACCCAAGTCTTGAGTACGTTTCAGTTGCCTTTTCCTTCCTTTCGCAACACCGCCGCTTGAGGGTTTTTCATTGCCGACTTCCCTAACATTTCCTATTCACACCCGCCGCAACACGCGAGTCACTTTAAAGCAGAAAGATACACAGCGTCCTTTCAAATCGATGGTTCGCGGAACAGGTTCAGTCGAATGAGGCTCCAACTCGGATGGGGGTTGCAGTCGCAGGAGCAGCTAACACTAGGTGAACTTGAAGTGACTCGAAGCCTGTGTCAGTGTCGCTCTCCCACTCCGGTCGGTCTTTGTTTCCACAATCACTCGCGATATTGCTCTGCTACTGATCTTCTCTACAGATCACCGCCTTCTCACGCAGAGCTGTCACTTCGTCGTCTGTCTTCCCCACTGCAAATTCTAGAATGAGGTGGAATCAAAGACCCATTCTTGAGTTTCTCTAAGTCTCCAGCTTGAAATTGACCTTGTTTTTCTAAGGGGAATGGGGGAAGATTGGAATGAGAGTACTTAACATTTTGGGAAAGCGTTATCGATTGGAAGGGGTGCATAGTTTATCAGTTCTAGTTGAACTTAAAAAAACACGCTATTAACCGAACAGTGATAGTTGGAGATTAGGGACAAACGATATGGAGCCCCTCAAGCGGTGCTCTAAGCCTAAGATCATGCCGAGCACATAGTGTTGCCCACCTCCCTAAGCTCAGCGGTTTGCACCTAACCACTAAACAAAATATTCCGTGTCAAATAAACGTCGAATTTTGTCAAATATTGTTAGTGATTACCCAAAAGGGAGTAATATTGGTTGAGCAGAGCAAATCCGTGAAGCAACTATAACCCCGAACAGAAGTACGTGATGGTCCAGCTTCGGACAGTTACTGTTGTTGTTGCCATTCGCTGTCTACTTCACTAACGTCCTACATGTCGGCACACTTCCTGCAGGCGCTTGGCGTGTGACCATTAATTAGAACATTTGAAGTTGATCAAATACTGTGAACTGATTGGGGATCATTTGGAATCGTGAGATGTGATTGGTCGAGAGGTTCAACTATCGTATCCTGAGACCGGCAACATGAACGTTTGCTACACAAAAGGCTTCCGCTACACAGATCGTCCCGCTACACAAATCGTTTCCGCTACATATCACATTGAGTTTTACAAAACTTCAATTGTAGGAGGAGTTTGTTATTTTGACACCGACACTAGATGAAGTAGTGCAACAAAAAAAAGACATCTAATAAACTCACTTTCAAATCTACTTTGTACTACTCACACCGACTAGAAGCTTCATTTGCACACAATATTTTTAATTGATTATGAGCCCAAGATACGCTGACTCCGTAAAACTTGTGGAAGACAACTACTTCCACTGAGAGTTCAACATGCGGATGAAGCTCACTCCTAAGGGACTCCTGGCTCACATCGTTGAGCCCCGGTACGACCGATTAAGAGCATATCCACCGATATGACTTATTTTTTGTCTTAACCACTCAGTTAAAACCTCGGCGTTTAAGATAAGACCGTGGCATTGAGCGTGGTCCACACCGGGAAATTTGTACGAGAGTCTCATTCTTTTCTTTACAAATTATTAATAGATCTCGGAAGACAAGAAGCAACATGGAGGGGGATTACCACACGGGTTTGGCGACTTAGACGACGAGTACTACGTCAACTACATGACCCCAGGCTATATCATCGAGCCCACACACAATCGTCGCAAACATGGGGATTCTGTCAATGGAAAGAGACCAAACATAGAGCGAGAACGTGAGATTTGTGGGCAACAACTGATGAAGAATCACCAAGTACTCAAAGGTTCCATCAGCGGTTTGAAAAGCTGTATATGTTACAACTGCGCCGCGGATCCTGAACTGGTAGTAGCCACTGAGGAAATCCATACATCTATATCAATATGACCTTGTACTTTTTTCGTAAATCGAATCTTTTCTGGGCATGGACAGTGTTCGCCGTACCGTATGATTGTTCATTGCCTTGTAGTCTTGCACTATCCGCCGACATATAGGCTTTTTCACGCAAACTGTTAGCGCTCCATGGGGAGAAACAAAGGGTCGAATTAATCCAGTCTGGAACATTTCTTCAATCCATGTTCGACTTACTTGCTCTTGAGCTGGCGAAAAACGCCACTTTTGTCTACAAATTGGTTCGCGAGTATATACCTCCATCACGTGGATTCCATGAGATTCAGGTGGCTGTTTACTAGAGAGGTTTTGTCTAAACACTCCCTTGCGACGCTCTAACACTTAATACACGCCATGGTTTTTGTAGTCTTTGATATATGCAGCAACTTTTCCGGACCCTATCAGTTCTTTTTTCCGTGATGGGTCGGACAACAAAAACACATTCGAGTTCGTGAGGTTTATGACGGAGTCGTTTGAATTGCTTGCCGGTAATGGATTTTGTTTCTCCACTCGAAAGCAAGTAGAATCCATGCTGGAAATATCTACCACCCCAGTTGAGTGTAGACCCGCCTCCGGAAACACACAGCCCACCACTCTGTGGGTTGGCCTTACTGACCTTGTTTTTTGTCTTGGTTTCATTTTTATTTCTATTTTTTTCGAGGTATCGTCATGTTCGAAATTGATTTTCTAGGGTTCAATGTCTCTACTATCCAATCGATGTCAAGGTTTACCGTTTTTTAACCATGGCATACCAATTAAGACGTCCTGATTTACTGGAACAGAAGTACTAAGAAATCTCCAACGTACGGACGAAACTCCTCTTTGAACACATGCAATTTCACGGTCCTCTCGGACACTGTCATCTTTTGTTTGTTTGTTCAAGGGATGGGTCATGATTCTGAATTCCACTCTCTAACTCAGCTCGACTACAGAATTCGGGACTCACTGCGTTAATGGTCGCTCCATTATCATAAAGTTTGAATTCGATCGGAACCGATCATCACGCCTTAACGGGATAGCCCTGTTGGTATGCAATACCAAATCCCGAGACAAAGAATAGGTATCACAGGAATTGATTATTTGATGATCATCACCGAGAAATCCCATCTCCGTATTTATATTCTTCACACTCATACCCATAGCTATTTTGCTTTTGGGGTTCTTTTGATCAGAAATTATAACACTCTTCATCGCTTCATCAGAAACGTTTTTCTTCGAAGCGAGAAACACAACGCTACGACACTCCTGTCTGCTGATCTTACGTGTATGTCCACTCAAACGCCCAACTTCCAGTAGGAGTACTTGTTTGGGTGGTGACTCCCATCGTCTGCTACTACCATCCGCTCCAACATCGCAAAAAACTTCTTAGTCATGTTTGTCTTTGGGTGTTTTCCGATACTTTCACCAGCAGTTGTCAACTCGATGAAAACAGTACCCACGAAAACGGCAGGTTTCGTCGGTTTTGTTTGTGTTACCGTACCTCCGATTATAATCTCCTGTTTTGTGAGCTGTCTGTGGCGGCGGACCGCCTTTGTGGAGTTGAAAACCCCCGCCGACACCGCGACTATTACTCTTGAGTCTGTTGTCGTTGGATTTCGCGTTTATCCATGCTGCTTTATCACGGAGTTTCCAATCGAAAAACCCTTTCTGGATAGCGGCGTCGTGATCCGTTGGCGTTTTCGTAGGATGTCTCGCTCCATTCGGTATCAGAAAGCCCGTTCAGGACAAATTCATTGAGGTCAGTGGATCCGCTTGATCCACATAATTCAACTCCTGGAATTCCAGCTGAGCGATCCGAGCTCGAACTGAATGTGGCTTGATCAGTCCGCGTCGATCCCTTAGACTGACTGCCAGATCTGGTTGGGCCTGAGCGCCTGATCTTGGATATCGCCTCCAGTATTGCCGCGCCTAAAGGTCCCAGCGACATAAGCCGGGGCTCTGACGAGGTGTCGGATCCGTCTTCCGCAGCAGATGCGTAGAGTGATGACACGGTCAGGTTGCCCACTGCGCCGTTCTGGGGTGGTGATACCGGATCCGCTATATGGGGAACTTCGTCAACCAGGATCTTCGGCTTTCCGAAGAGATCTCGGCTTGTGGTTTGTGTCACAGCCAGATCTAGGCCGAACAGATCATTCGTCTCGAAGGATCCTGGGGTCATGCCTGCTTCCTTCAGCAGCTTGATCAGGACAGTTACTGCGTCGAGCTTGTTGGTTACCATCGCTGGGGTAGTTACTGGATCCTTTGGCTCCGCGATCCACTTCAGCCTCCACGTCGGATACTTGTGGAGGATAAGGTTTCACTTCTCGATCTGGATCGGGATCCAGATCGGCCTGACTTCCGTCGACAGAGTTCCCCTTGGCACTCTGCCGATCCGCAGATCTAGCGTTACGCGATGTCGTCGTCGATCTGGCATCCGACGACATCTCGTTCCCTTGTAAGTCTTCACTTGAACTTCTTGTTGAACCTCACGGTGAAATCCCGAGTTACCAGAAGATCCGGGTACGCACACCATTGTGGTGGAGCGGGATCAGCAAAATTCTTGAGAGTGCTGGATCCGGCTTGCCACTGTGCCCAGGACACCGACTTTAGGGTGGTACTCGTGTTGATCCGTGATCAGCTGAACTTCCTCACCTTGTGTACCCGTCGGTAGGGCTGGATCTTGCTCCTCCGGTAACTGCAGGAGAGGTCCAAGTGTTGAAGATTTTTAATGTCTTGGCGAGACGCAGGGATGTGGGGTAACAACGCGGAAAGGCTTCGCTCTGCTGCCAAGTAGGTTGATCCGGAGTCCACGTAAACTGTCAAACGTGGGTCACCGGTGGCAGATCTTGGATCCGGCGGTTAAGTTGCCTTGGTGTGTTGGCGGTTGTTGATCTTGCGATCCCTTGAGTTGCTTGCAGCCTCCGATGGCTGGATCTTGGGGGGAGTTGAGAGATCGATGGATCTTCACAGCCAAGCACTAAATGCTGTGGATCCGGAGCTTGCATGTATGGATTAAGTATTAGGTAGTTGGATCTGATCAGTATATTATCTAGTTATCCAAACTACACTAAAATACAATATTCCTAATACGAGATCACCTTGTGTGACCAGTATAAGCCTTGATCCGAGGCGTCCGTAATGCACTAAGTGGATCAACAAAGAAACCTGCCACTTGTGACCAATGATGCAAATTCAATTCTCTGTTATTCCTAAGTCCTTGATCCTGATTTGTCTCATCCCCTACTACCTGGATCCACATATTTCCTTCGCACCATCTGCTTATCTTCGGATCTGGCTGTATACCGTCGAATGCTTACCTTGTTTGATCCTGATTCGCCTTGGGTAATCATATCTTGCTCAGGCATAATTATACCCAGATCAGGCACCTATAAATAGGTCCTCCCAGATTGATCCAGTCACCTCAGAATCAGTTGATCTGAGTCCATCAGACCTTCTCAGATCTGGATCCACAGTAGTCACTTCAGATCCAGGCATACCTGTCACTTCACTTGATCCGATCACCTCCTCTCCATAATTTCTCGGAATCCAATTCACCACACTACGATGAGTTCCGTACATCCTTTCTTTCTCGGGCGCGGTGTTGCTTCTGAACATTCGACGAGCGGTGTTTCTTGGATGCATCGGCACTAAGCTCTATTATGTCGCCTATTTCCCAACCCACATGTGAGCTGGAAGATGGGATTTGGTAGAATTTCGGCAGAGGAAGTCTTAAGTTGCCGCTCGTGTCCGAGATAACCAAGATTTGTATCTGTATTTACTGTAGTTGGGGGGGCTCGAGACCCCTCTCGAGGTTTGCGGTTGGTCCACGTCTGCTTGGGCAGAGGAGTGTCGACTATATTCCTTTTTTACGAATCCGGAACGAGCGCTGTCGCTCCTTCTTATCTTACTGCTTACTGGACATTTGCATGCATTCCTACCGTAATAGTTACCGTTTTTTACTGTTGCTGGTAAAGGTCATCACCAGTTTTTTTACTGGTTACTTCACATGAAGTCTTGTCGCTCTAGCATCCTCCACCAGCACTCTCGATGTGCGCTTGCTCGGAAGTCTTTTAAATCGTGACACCCTATGCATAACTACGTAGATACCAGACATGATGTTAGTTCGTTTAGACAGCGTGCTAAATCCAAGTCATTTAAATTGGAGGGCCGATTAAACAATATAGTTTCTAAGTACTGTGTTGTTTTAGGTTTCAATATAGTATTGGGTTCCAATGTTTAGAGCCTACCGGTACTCATTTGGAAGATTTGTGCGGTTCTTCAAGGATTTCGTCCCAATTGATGTTTCCTATACCCAGCCACACTGTTCTGTCAGACGGCTAATGTCTGATTCAATACCGTAAACCACAGGTTCATCGCACGGGCGTCAATTTATGCTAATCGAGTCTTAGTCTCTTCATAATCATCACTTCTGTTTTTATGATAGGATTTCATGGATAAATTCATTATGAATAAACCAACTATACATTTCGGGAAACCCCCGGAACTTTTCCATTTAGTGATTGGAAAAAAGATATTTGTAAAGATAAAAGAGCCAAGAATTTGCTAAATATTTGATTCACACGTATGATTGGATGAAATATTTATAAATTATCCATTTCTATGAATACCTTTCAAACCCTATCGCTCATGGCATTTGGTGAAAAACTGATTGTTGCAATGAACCCGTGATTTACGGTAAGTTTGTATTGTACTATAAGCACAACCCCATATGGCCAATTGACCAATTCTATCCTTCCCTGAGCAGAATCACAGAACTCACATGTATCGTTTTTTGGAGAATGGTGGTTAAATTAGTGCCACTGATAACACAATGAATAAACCAAGACGATTTATTTTTGCCAAGTTACTCACGTACGTACATTTTCCAAACGTCAATTAGGATATGGACACTAAGAAGTTAATGCGTACCGGGGCCAACTGTAAGAATAAGTGTAGCAATGATAGCAACCCCAATAGCTAGCATCAAAAGCGATCCGAAGTTTCTCCACAATTTCCCCAACACACCCGACATACTGGATCTGGACTTTACAGCGACATATCCGATATTTGTGACTTGTCTTGGTGTAAATCGCGTCCACTTCCCTCGTAATCGTTCCCCTATACTTTTTAGTATCGGGATATTCCCGAGTTTCTGTAGGAAGCTTGGTTGCTTTCCCAGTTCGTTGAAAATATTTCTGCCTTGCGGGGTGTTAAGTGCTTGAGCTACTTCAAGATTGCTTTTTAAGACTGGACT
>NBNE01000669.1:0-18601 GCA_002215365.1 Phytophthora megakarya | reverse complement strand
TACTGTCATGACGACACCCGAACGAAAAGCACCAAGTGCGCAAAAGGTGGAAAAAGAGGAAAAATCGGAAGAGAATTCACCAGGAGATTACGCGTCGCAAGAGCCATGGGACCCAAATGTCTGGTCTGGGGATATTGTGGAGATTGAAAGGAGAATGGAGGGCCCAACTATCTCGCATGAGTTGAAACGAGAAGTTTTTCAGATTTTACAGTATGGGGGAGAACGAACAGTCGAGCTGCTACACTTCTTAGTGGGGACAGTGGCACAACTATCGGAAGCAGAGCAGCAAAAGTTGTTAGCAGCGGACTTGAGCAGGGAGAAAATTTGTAAAGAGTACATGGTGGAGTTCCAAATACCGGAACCAGTGGTACACCAATGGCAACATTTAGTCAAAGAAGAGTGTCATCAGGAAGCAATGGAGGAGGAAGACGAGGCGGGTTCGACACCGACACAGCATGATTCTGACTACACTCCGTCAAGTACAGACTCAGACAGTAGAACATTAGTACCACGGCCAACTACACCGAGGAAGATACTCAAACGTTGGTGCAAAGAGGAACGATTGGACACGGTGGACGAGGCCAATTCAAAGGACAGGACGGACACTGGCAACTCTGAGCATCTAACCACAAACCCGCGCCGAGATAGCAGTGATCTAACGCGGAATCTACTTGATCAATTCAATGAAGTAGACAGCTCAGAGGATTCACCTGTATCAACTCCTCGGGAGGGGAATGATCCAGTTCAGCTATCGAATTGGCGTAGATATTGGAATGCGATGGCAGAGCTATGGAGGTCTCGAACGCGCATTCCATTCCCCGATACGGAAGCATCAGTGGAGAAGTGGATGGCGGCAGCGAGAAATGAACCGTTACTCTTGTTCGAGATGTTGCGAGCTTTCAGCCATCCACATAAACTGATGGATCTCATAGCAGATTCAGTGCTGCAGGCGTGGACAGCCCCGTGGAGAGAAAAATGCTGGCAGTCCAGCATTGCGAAGTGGAGAAAGAAAACAAAAAATGCAACGAGAGCAGCGCAACTCGCGTCATGGGAGCGGCAGGTGACACGAACATCAGATGAGAAGCAACGTCGGGTGGTCCTAAACAGTAAGGACGACTGGCAAGCACTAGAGAGGGAGGACTATGGAGGAGACGTGCTCCTACGGCTATGTGCACCGAATCACACACTGCGGCTGGGACACCACATTGTATGTGCGCAGCTGTATGCCGAAAAGGTCGCAGCTTTAGTAGGTGAATCGGTGGGCAGAGAGGATTCTGTGTGCACGCTCTTCTATAGGCATCGCTCTGCACTCCGAACTAGCCAAGCGTATCACGCTGGATTCTATGGTGAAACTGGCTCAACAAATTGGAGATCGATTGGTCAGTTCATGACCACCTCAGTGGAGGAAGGGATATCAGTCAACCCCACTCAGTACTAAGGGCACCGGAAATATGGAATCTTTACCAAAAACACCCGAGTTGGCGGGGCTTACTCAGGATGCGTATGGACGTAGTGTCCAGATGACCGAATGTGATTTTCACACTGAAAGGGAGGTCGATTTGCGTCCGCAGTCAAGGCGACAAGATTTACGCATCGTGTCTCAAAACGTGCGGGGGTTCCGAAAGAGGGATAGATGGGAGTGGCTGGCGGCTTGGCGCAATCTACGAGTGAACCAAAGACCGGTAGCCGTATTGCTACAAGAAACTCATGTGCAGTCAGAGGAAGAGAACAATCTACTAACTCAACGATGGCATTGGATGTGGGGGTGGACAAATGAAGAGAAACCTCTCTCGTTTTGGAGTGTAGCCTCATACAAAGAAGGTGGAGTGGGTATATTAGTATTCCCAGAGTTTCGAGATCAAGTGCAGCCGTGGAACCAACATTTATGGACGTCGAGGGTGATTGGGATCCAGTTCAAGGACATACATATGTTAAATGTATATTCCCCAGTAAGGAGAAAACAACGGGAACAGTTCTTCTCCAGTTTGGAAGAGTGGGAGCTAAAGAGGACCGAACACGTAGTAATGGCAGGAGACTTTAATTGTGTGGAGAATCCTCAACTAGACCGTCTCGGAGGTGATAGGGCGGTTGCTTCGGAAAGTCCAGTGCTAACCCGCTTAACACGCGATGCAAAGCTAGAGGACGCTAGAACATTACTCGGGTCTGCAATAGAGGAACTCGAATTAGCCCCACACGAGCACTTCACCTATTGGCAAGGCGAAATAGCGAGTCGAATAGATCGGTTCTATGTGTCGGCGAATCGAAGCTCATGGGTGCAGTGGTTAGACGTGAGGTTACCGCCAGTTCCGTCGGATCATGATGAACTTGTTCTCCACCTGCGAAATCCTTCTGAAAGCAAGGCCCAAATGAAGCCCAATCGGACTGTCTATCCAATTCGAGGAGCACATTCAGCGCGGCTAGTGGAGGAACTCTTGTCAGAACTAAACGAGAAGGCCCCTCAGCACGAGGTCGGAGAGCTGGACTGGGATGAATGGGTTCAAAATTGCAAGAAGGCAATCAAACGCATAGCCCAAAGAGATAAAAAGCGCAGGAACAAGAAATCGGCAAAGCTTCAACGTCAGCTTAGACAGGGACCCATGACTCGAAACCACCTGATTGCGGTGTTGGTCAATGACATCAAGGAGCGAAATCTTGCTAGAGTGGGCAGCCGATTAGAAAGGACGCATGATCAAATCCGATGGTTGTTCAAACGAACAGCAATTTGGGAACGGGATCAAACGGTTTCTCATATTCAAGCCCCTCCGGACACACATTTTGATGAGGACTTACCAATACCGGAACGATTCTCTCAAGTCTGGTCCAAACTTTTGGGAAAGAGACACAGTAACACACATTTTGATGAGGACTTACCAATACCGGAGCGATTCTCTCAAGTCTGGTCCAAACTTTTGGGAAAGAGACACAGTAAGTTAGACGCGGTTGAAATGAAGAATGCAGTGGCAGAATTCGCTGTAGTACCACCTGAGCGGAAGGTACGAGAACAAGACAACAAACAACTCATGGCTCCCATCGCTGAAGATGATCTGCTAGCGGCGATAAAAGAATTGGAACGACATAAAGCGGGGGGAGAAGATGGGCTGAACAATGATTTTTCCAAAGACCTACCAGCAGCAATGATACCTAGGCTGGTAAAGGTGTGCAATAGTTCGCTAGAAGGGAAACCACCCCCACCTTCCTTTTTGAAGGCGATTATAGTTCCCCTGTGGAAGAAAGGAGATTCGGACAATGCGTTGGATTACAGACCAATATCCCTTCTGCAAACCAGTTACAAGCTTTTCGCCAAGATATTAGCTCAACGCATGCAACGTTTCCTCGGTCGCTTGATAGGGGATACTCAGCAGGGATTCGTACACGGGCGGCATATGCACAAATCAATTACAATGATGGTGGCGCAATTAGAAGCAACTGTCAACGATTCACTAAGATCGACTGGAGAGAGCGCGGGGATTTTGCTACTTGATTTCGCGAAAGCTTACGACACGGTCGACCGAGTATATTTGTTGGAGGTCCTACGACAATTTGGTTTTGCCGCAGAGTTTATCGACCTGATCGAGAGCCTCCATGTAAAAACCACTGCTCAGTTCCTGGTCAATGGGGAACTTTCGTCGCCACTAGAAGTAAAAACGGGCATTAGACAAGGATGTCCGTTGGCACCACTGCTTTTTATCTTAGCAGCTGAATTACTGGCGCTAGCGCTCTTGCAAGATCGAGAATTAAAAGGTCAGAGAGTCGCCGAAGGAAAAGAAGAGCACAAATTTTCAGCGTTTGTCGACGATTCAACGCTGTTCTTGGACCAGAGTAGCCAACTCCCACGGGCTCTGAGAATTGTTGACAATTTTGGGACCATCTCGGGGTTACGAATACAGCCCCTGAAGAGCGTTTACATATTCCTCAACAAAGCTGTGAAAGTGACGACCTGGTTTGGCATCCCAGTGTTGGCGTTAGGGGACACGGTGAGGTACCTTGGATACGATATTGGATTCACGAATCTTACGAAAGTAAATTGGGCGAAACGTATCCGCAGCGTAAAGCGAAGGATGGCAACGGCAGAACATGTTTCCACGACGGTGGTAGACAGAGTCGACCTGCTCAATGCAATCGTATTACCGGCAATTACTTTCACTGCAAAATTTTTTCCTCCCACCCAAGACGTTATCACTAGTCTTACCAACATGCAGAAACAATTTCTGTGGAGACGTCAAGTCAAAGATGACCCCAGCAGGCACAAAATGACCCCAAATCTAATATTCACCCCGAGAGCAGCGGGTGGGTTGGGACTAGTGGCTATCCCGGTGGCACTTCAAACACAGCGAGTCAAAGATACAATGTTTTGGCTGATTGGTAGACAGAGTATCTACAAACAAGCGTGGTTACAGTACATGGGATTACAGGTCACACAATCTCGCAGTACTGTTGGAGTCACCCCTCGGAGGATTTCGAGATCACTTGGTGAACAATGGACGGAACGGCGTAAATGTTTAGACCAGGACATGGGACAGCTACTAGCACCGTCCCAAGCAGAGCAAGAAGGCAGGCAAAAACTGGCACGATCGGAACTGCAGCGGTTAGCGGCTACTGCAGCATTTTCGACGTGTAATCTGAAGTACCAACCCGCAGATGGGGAAACGCTGCGGATCGCGGTGGACCTTGAAAGCATAGTCCAAAGGCACCCACCGGCTCGAGAAATAATCGATTTTTGGGGTTCGTTCTCGTGGGCGAACAACCCGTGGCTTCCGGACAGCAACGCGCCGGTTTTGACCAGGAAGAAATACTATCGGATCGAGGAAACATCCATCGAGGAGTTAGCGATCATGCGGACTTCTCATGATGTATATAATGTGACTGTGCGTACAGCATTGGGTTGCACGGTCGGTCACTCCGTCGCCAAACTACAGAGGTGGCTACTTGCGATACTTTTAGGGTCACTTCGCATTCCAATAGGAGGAAAGTTGGGGCAACCGCCTCGATTGATGCTGCGTCTCCCCCCAGCCTTGAGGTTTGAATATAATTGGACCACTGATGGAGGGATGGTTCGAGGCACAACGATCGATGGGAAGGCTGAGATAACTCTTCAGCAACAGGACAATGGAATCTATTGGGACGTCATCTGTCATGTAAACGCCAGAAAGGATGCGAAAAAACTGCGTAAGCGCCAAGGAGGAATAGTCTTCAAGGCAAACCCCAGAATCCATGGATTCCCATGGTCTGTCCTAAACAAAACCCGGAATCGCTTGATAATACAGCAGTTGAAACAACAAATCAAGAGACGATACAGGAGAAGGACTCACAGAATCCATGGATTCCCATGGTCTGTCCCGAACAAAACCCGAAATCGCTTGATACTACAGCAGTTGAAACAACAAATCAAGAGACGATACAGGAGAAGGACTGCTCAACATCTAGACACGATGTTGGAGAAGTGGCGGGCATCTACAGCCGAAGATGTATGGTTAAAGGGTCATCAGAGCCAAACACCCAAGAAATTATGGGAGCATCGTAACATGCTGACGGATTATCAAGTCTGGGTCACGTATCGAATGGCCACGATGCAGCTACATCTGTATTACTTTGGAAAAGAACTCGAGAGGGGATGCCCAGTAGACGACAGGTGTCAAGATCAGAACATTACAGTTTCACATCTCTCTTGGAGGTGTACGAGGGCTCAAGAGTTTTGGGGGAAATTGCTTTCTCACTGGCTTGGACAAGCAGTATCGGCCCAATTACTCGGCGCATACCAGGAATATTTGGCATCTCGACGAGCGCCACCGATTGGAAACAGTTTCAAACGTCGAATGCGGGACCTCTATGGACAATGGAGTAGTGAATATGGTGAAGCAACAAACCGGATATGGTGGGCCATGTGCAGCATGGGTTACACATTGCTATGGCAACTTCGGAATCAGGTTGTGCATGAAGGCAAGAAGTTGAAAGCCCCACAGCAATTGGAGTACATGTGGGAAAGGTGTATACGTCAGCTCCAGGCGATAGCCATGAGAGAACTCAGGAAACCCAAAACCCGAACACAAGGCCTCCAGCTAAAGCTGTGTGTTGAGTGTTTGGCTACAATGGAAGAAGGTCAAAAGGATCAAGAGCGGCAGGCGCTACCCAAAGCAAGACGGCGCCAGTCAACCGAGACCACATTGATGAAACGGATAAAACTCTACAAGGAATCTAATAACTAAGGTTAAATAGACTACCTTCACTTCTTCTTCTTAGACCAACTAAACCGCAACAAATACAAATACAAAAATGACGTTTGCGCACTCGAAAGTAAGTTTCGAAGTGAGTAAAGTTAGACCAGTAATATTCAGTCCTCTTCCTGATAGTACTACCTGTCTCCCAAACAGCCAGTTGTCGGTTTCCTTGGACACAACTTCGAAGCCAACGTAGACCAACAGAGGAAGACAAGTTTTCTGATCGTGAGATGCTATAAGGTTACAGTCAAGTTGTAGGGACTGGAAGAGCCACCAGGTTCATTTCTGTATGTTAGTTTGCGTTCGAGAACCTCCAAGCCAGTATGACTCTTCGGACCGTCTTTCGGGGAAACCAAAACCAACGCCACAAGCCAGATGGTCCCCATGGCCTTATTTGCCCTGTTCAAGCCCGACGATCTCGACACACCAGGCTACGCCTACGGTCAAACGGTGACTGACGCACATCTAGACCATTTCGTCGTGGAACGAGTTGCTAGTGGCAGATGGGTCGAATTACGATCCTTCAACACGCAACGTGAAGCACGGGTGGTGACGATTCTGATGGTAACGGAAGACGAACCTCTCAGTGGTATTTGTACCTAGGTGGGAAGCACGCTGTTCATGGCGGGAGTTCCTATGGTAAACCGAAGGTGTGGGATTATGACACGGTCGTAGGTTGTTCATGGAGAGATGTGACCAAGACAGGGATTTTGCATATGAAGTTTTGCGACGTGACCAGTGACGTCCGGTTGCGAAGTCAAGCTACACGACTTGGCGTTCGAAACTTATGCACTGCGACCTTGTCTGCAACGTAGTATTGCCGACATCATTCCTGTCAAAATGAGGTCAATTCATATTGCCATTCACGTTCACTGCAATGGTGTGGGGCAGTCTGCTCGCCGCAGTTCTGCCGTCGTGCTTCGTAAGGTGTCTATGAATGCGATTGATGAAAATCAAGTGATGACTGTCTTCAACCTGGTGAACACCTGTGTCGAGTATCTGCCAATGGCGCACATTCTGAATTTCGTATTTTATCACGAGGATAAGGGGCGACCATCTTCCGTTGCCAGTGTTCCCAAGGAGATGTTCGAGGTAGTAGTAGAGACAAGCCCAGCCATCGAAATGAATGAAGTGAAGAAAGAACGCTCGGGTACGTCGCAGGCGCTAACAGATACTGAGATACTAGAATAGTTGTACGATTCCGAAGACGACCTTATTCCAACTGAAATTAAGTCGAAACGTCCACCTCAGCGCAGCCCTAAGCGACAAGAGAAGTACAGTACGCAGTTCCTATTCCTGGAGAGGAGTCTCGGCTTAAAGCGTTACGACGAAGATTGGATGATGTCCTATAGATGGTGCGACATATCGACCAACTTATCGCGCTCCGGCAACCAAATCTGAGTGGTGGCAGCTTAAGTTCACTGGTAGGTGCAGGGTTTTTTTGTGACGTTAGCGCAGTTTAAGCCGAACCGCAAGCAGGCGGTGGTTCACGTGGCGTTGGTGAAAGGTAAGTATGCGTCACTTAATGCGCAATTATTGGTAGAGACGATGCAGTCTCAAGCAAAATTTATTTTTTGTCACACCCTGGTGTTGCACGAGGATTTTATGGCTGGGACTTTGTGTTTTGTGAATAGTCGTCTATACATTTCGGAACTGTGGATTTAGAGGAAGAGCGCAATTTTCACCGTCTCTACGACATTACCAATTTTTTCTGTGAATAACAAAGGCCGCAGTGATCTCATATCTCGTTGATGCCCTCGAAATACTAGTTAAAGATATGTACACTCCTTTGGTAGGTAGCTTGGTTGATTCTGCAAGACGATTTATGCTCGGGCAGCGCAAGATAAAGGGTATCTGCAATACAGAGGAGGTGGTGGAGGTGGTGATATGGATTGACGATTCTTTTGAACTCTTCCTATCGTGCCTCGCAGGACCGAGTGTCACGAATGCCGATCTGATTAGTACAACCTATCAGTTCAATCACGAATTCTATGCGCAGGTCGCTCAGCGGGTTACAGCCCTGGAATTGAAAGCGCTGAAGCCATATTCAGGGCGGATGCAAGCATTGCCCCCGAAGAATCACCATCGCCGCTCAGGTGGAAACATTAATGTAAATCACCAAAGCATTCCGGTTGTGGTTGCGGCCTTGCCGATTCATCGAGGGAACAGTTGTGCATGAAGTACCTTTTAGTGGATGGCTGCCATGGCGAAGGCGACATTTTCGTATACGATTACATTGGACGCTTCGTTCCTAACAAATTGTGAAGAAGTTCATTGCGAAAGCGTTTGGTGGGATGCGTGTCAGAGGGGAGATTGTCGAAGAAGAAAAGTCCCAAGATTGAAATGATCAGGAAGAGGGATTAAAGGGATTTACCGTTTGGCCGCCAGCAAGGCCTCCACCTAGCGATCGTGTTAACACAAGGAACTTGGTTCAGTCCTGGGTACAGTCAAGCCGTTGTAAGGAAACCGCACGTCAGTACTTCACTCACCCGTGGATAACCGTCACGAGTTTGAAGCTGTCAAGCTGATACTAGATCTAATCCAAGCAAAATGGGAGGTGCAAAATAATGTGAAGCCGATACACGTAGATTACAGGCAGGTAGGGAGCTCTGACGTGGAATCCTCGTGCGTCTTGGGAGTTGTTAAGCCACTACTAGATGAGGGTAGACATGTAGGTTGCTATGGAGGCGATTGCACTACGCGTGCCGTCAGGTGGGGAGGCCTGACGTGACAAAGTTCGACGACCGAGAGAGTGTTGAACTGCTGCCAAGTTATGACAGATTGGTAGTTTTCGATGCAAATGAGCAAGTTCAGACAAATTACAATTATGGTGAGGCTATTGGCCGGAAATGACCGTTCCGACCACTGTAACAACATGCCACGACATCGATCCGTTTGAAACCAAGTCGAGCTCCGAAGGCGCTGAATGTGTGTTAACGGCACCGACCAACCCCCCTGCCTTCCTAGAACAGCTTCAGCACCGCCATTTGGGAGCGCTTCGGATACGAAAAGAACTATTGTATTTTAATGGAGAACAAGAACTGGTCATGGTCATGAACAACTATGGTGTGTCGATTCCTAAGTCTAGTCCAGAAGCGGTAATGCACAACGGAACGAAGAGGTTCCAGATTGATCTCGAGAAACAATTTGCTCATAGCAAACCGATGCGGAGGTCCAATCTGAGTTTTCCCCAGCTTATCCGCTTGGTTCGGGGCGAAACCCCGCACGGTTCGAGACCTAACAATGCGCTCGAAGTTCCTGATCATCTCGCGTGCTGGAAGCATTACAAGTACAAAGAGGACTGTCGCGAATTGTAGAGGGTGGGGTCCAACCAAATTGGACAAGCGTTTTTCCCAAACCGACAAACCCTCCGTCAAACCACGGTTCGGCTCGGAGGACATTAAATGCCGGGATCAGAAGTCTCCGGAAGGGCCAAGATGACGATCGATACCTAATCCTTGACATCAGTTTGTTACCGCAGCTTGACGAATTCACATGCAGTCCGTTTGATGCCGTCCCGAAAAATGAAGCACCCTTAGAAAAGGAAGCTAGTGCCCTTCATGATCGGTCGGGTCCGAAAGAAGAGTCTGTAAACAAGCAAGGCCAAGGTGGATTGAGCGCATATCGAATTATCATACAATGGAGCAGCTATTCGAGCTTGACGCGTACTGTAGATTCACTAATCGACACCTGGAATGGTTCAAATGTCAACAGGAAATGCTAGCGGAGCGTTTCGAAACATTTCGCTTGCTGTGGATATGACCGGTCGGTTTACTGGAACAGTATCCGAGTTGTGAATTCTAGTAGTATTTGTGTTTCCCGTTTGAATAGAACGATTCGCCTCGTCACCACTGGGTAGGGAGAGGAGCGATTGTTCGGTTGTACAAGACTTTGAGGCCACTTGCGTCAGTGCAGTCACGCAAAGTTTCTCAAAGGTTTGACGGAGAAGCATGGTGTGACAAACATGCTGGTATCGAGGTGGATGTGGGCTCACGTTTGATGGAGGCCAGCATTGCGTTAAGGACGGCAATGGTCACGGTATTAGGACCGTACGCGCGCAACAATGAAACGTTTACTCCATGGTTTACAGAGGGGAGAGCATTAGGCTTCCATTGGAATCTTGTGAAGATGATGTTGTCAATGCTAGTCGACAAGGTGAATAAAGCACCCCGACACATAGGAGAGATACAAGGTGCTGTGCCGTGTCTCGACAACAGCTGAATAACCTTCTTGGAAGCTCACGACACGTCGCAACTTGGGTACGCACTGTGGCTCCGTTCTACCAACGAATAGCTGCGTTGGCACGATCAACTAGTCGGTTTTATCCTACGTCCATTTCTGAGGAGGTCCGTGATGTTTTACGGCGGTTTGTCGCTATTCTTCGTACCGATCGCTTGAACTCGGTGCCGCTATCGTGTTTTGTGGATTCGCAGCAACCGGACTATCATATATTCATGGATGCGAGTGATCGGGGTATTAGTACACTATGACCGGTGCATCAAGAACATCTCCAAGTCGGATTCGACATGGAGGAGAGGTGGTAAATTGCGCGTTCTCGCATTTCCCCTGAGCACGGACTCAGTACTGACAGCCGTGAGTTAATGAGCGCAGTTTTTGTAGCGATCATTTGAGCACTTTAATGGTCGACACCCGATTCCAATGGTTCAACGCACACTTGTTTTTTGGATAGACAATTCATCGGCAGTATGTTGGACGAGCTGACGAGCAAGCCGGAATCCATTCGCACAAATGGCGTTGCGGTTGTCCGTGTTTTTCGAGGTGTACCACAACTTTATACGTCGGTGAGGCATGTGCCAGAAATTGACAACGTGATGGCGGACACGGGTAGCAGGGTGTGGCAGTCCAAGGAGTCCTTGGATTCATTTTCTAACAGATCGTATTCGTGACAACACATCACAGTCCAGCAAAGCTTAAGAAAACGCTAGGAGCTTTGGGAGCAATGCTCCAAGCTGGAGCTCTAGCGGACACTTCCCCGTTCCAATATCGGTGTGCGTGGAACCAGTGGCAAAACGGTGGATGTTTATGGGTTACAGTGACGTTTCAGGTACAAATGCGGCTCAGTTTGGATCGTTCACTGCATTTTTGTGGCAATTTGGTATGAATCGTACCGGTGCTGGCAACACGTAATTGACTATGTGAGGTAAACTATGCAGCGTACGCTGAATTCATAAAAACCCAGCTGGATATGATCCAGGAGCAAATGAGGGCACGCAATCCTTGTTCGAGGAATTCCTCGATTTACAGAGCCTGCTATCAAGCGATAGCCTGTCAACCCCCTTTTTTCTCCAATGTTCATTCCGGTTGATGAATTCACGGAAATGTCGGGGCCAAATATTGTGGGATGGGCTATTGCCTATTTACTTCATTCTGTTTTGGCGGTCAGAGTATCTGTTCATCGGTAAACGTCATCACCAGTATATACTGTACATTCGGGACAGACAGTGCGGTCTAGTAAAGCGGAGATAGTGCTGAGCGACAAAAACAACCAATTTTGTGAAAAGAAAGTGGATTTCATCATTGGTCGGGTGGCGATATGTTGTGACCTGCCAAAGCAGGACACTGAGTTCTGAAAGGAACAAGTGAATTTGGCACAACTCAGGATTAACCGTGTTTTGCAACCAAAACAGGAAAAGTGATTACAACAGACGGGATATTAACAATGCTCAAGCAGACATCAATTTCAGCGGGACCGAATGCATTTTTGTACTCTTTGCATTCAGTGAGGATCGGCTGGGGCTACACAGCCCACTGAATGCTGAAGCTGACCGCCTGGTGACCAAGCTCATGGGGAGGTAGCTGTCCAACGGAACTCATTATTCTCCACCACCTCAGCACAGAATCAGGACTTATATGCGGATGGAAATCCACATGCTGTTACAACAAAACATAGGGACGCTCAGCATTTTGCACTTCCCCTTACCGATGGTGGCCGTTGTGATGCTTCTTTTCCGAGTCGTTGACCACTGAATGATTAACCGCACGCTTCAAGTTTCCCCTTGCACAACAGGAATGGTCGCAAGTCGCTTCAGCTCATGCAGCTACTGCTTCTGGCGTTCAATCCACTGGCAAGGGCGTGTACGATGATCACAGTGGGACGTAATACAACAGTCGACGGCCCCACGTTGATGGCGAATACTAAAGATGCAGGCTTCGGCGCTGCGGACCGGCGCATCGTGCGCGTACCTGCCCAAGACCACTCCCCAGAATAGGTGCGGCTCGTGTACAACATCTAACTAGGCTACCCACGCATGGTCATCCCCCACCCGAACGATGTACCGAGTACCAGTTCAAGAGTGATGGGGAGCAGCTCATGGCGCCACTGGGGGGAGAAGCAGCAGATCCTACACACTATCAGGACCGTTTGGAAATCCTATTGCGGCTGGGAGGTGCCATTATCCATGTGCAAGACAAATTACTACCCGAAAACGTTCCTCGGAAGTAAAGTGAATTCAACATAGCACAGGCTAGTGGACTTGTAGTTTCGTAACCAACTGGAGAATGCTACGCTTTGACGCCATCAGCAAGGATATTATCGCGTATTGGTGAGCAGGTTATAGAAAGCACCTGCCTCGACAAGTTTGGCCTTCAACATGCGAAGATACTTCATATTCGAGTTCTAAAACATGAAGAGAAGCTATATTGAAATGTGATTAGTTTGATAACCATGAATCTTTTCTTTATGTATTTCTTCTTTTCTGATGTTGCTTGGGGCTTCGCTTCATCGTCGATCCAAAAGCAAAATTTTAACAACTGAGAGGCGAACGCGTTCATGTCGGTCTTGCTTTCGTACAAATATTCGAACCGAGCATTGGCGCAAATTGCTAAATTTGTATGATTTGTGAGATCTTTACCAGCACCTGTTGCATCCAGAAAGGCTTCATGAACTGCATCTTCAGACTCGTCAGAATAACTCTTGGAAGCTTGACCTGGTGTTGCCTTTATCTTATTAAAAGTCTTCAGCAATCAACATTAGCTGTTCGCACTGCGATCCAGGAACAGTATTACACATTAGAGCAGCCATACACTCTGTAACCGTAGCAGCGGCCCTCGCTACTTCTGCTGGTTGTCGTCCCTGATCGAAAAGGCCACAGTTGTTTTTCAGCTAATAGCGATGCTTGAAGTAACGCTTCTCTGTATGTTGAAATCATGTCTAGATGCCCTTTGGTATCTTCATTGATCTGACTAAACGACCTAGATTCTTCTTGTCAAACCAGCGGTTCTTCCACGTTAGCTTGTTACACCACTGGATAGAGACTTCCGTCTTGTCTCCCACCCCTAATACCTGTTTCAAACTTCCCTAAATTAGCAGAAGGGCCCGGATTTGCATCAAAATATTTTGGTTTATCTTCTCTGGGAAGGGAAAATCCAGGCATCCCGAATCTGTGGGTGCGTCTTACTTAAAAACCACCGTTTTCTCTTCTTGTCCAAGTCGGAACCCTCCGTCTTGAGCACCTTGTTCGCAAAAACTGACGCTTGAGATGACACAAGTTCGCCTCCCTTGTCGTGGGCGAATGCCCAGAATTGAAGATGATACTTCATCACCACAGATTTGGTTAAGAAATGTAAATTTAGTGTAACGTACATTACACTAAACCCTTATGTATGTTCATAAGGTAAGTGCTACACATCATCAAGCCAAGTAAGTTTAACATATCATCAAGCTTAATAAGTGTTATAATTCATTAAAATATGTAGCTCGAACAAATCATCAAGCAAAGTAAGTTTTACACATCATTTGATTACGTAAGTGAATACATCTTCAAGCTAAATAAGTGTTATAATTATTAATCTATGTAGCTTGAATAAACTCATTAAGCTAAATAAATGGTATACATCATCAAGCTTTGCAAGTGTCACACTTCATTAAAATATGAAGCTGGAACACGTTATCAAGCTAAGTAAATATTAGACTTCATTAAACTAAGAAAGCGTTACACTTCATCAAGCGAAGTAAATGTAACATATTATCAAGCTAAGAAAGTGTTATACTTCATCAACCTTAGTAAGTGTAATAAGTGGCATTACGTCAGCATAAGTAATAGTAATACGTATTCTGGATAAGTAAGTGTACCATTTTTTCAAGGTGAGATTAGGTAATATCACTTAAAAGAAAGAAGGCATAACGTTTTGCATCAAGTTTTACTGTTAAATTTATGTAGGCAAAAAGTAATTGGTTTACATTTACTTGCGATGGCCGTAAAGTACAGACCAAGATTTTAAGAATGGGTAAGTTTTGAGGACGAGGTATTGTAACGTACATGTTACTTTTATATTATGAATTCAATTATATCTCAAGTTTATTCACCTAACCCCGACATCTAGTTCGTATGAGTAGCCCACCAAGTTATCACGAGGAATGGACTATGCCTTGCTCCTTGAACATTTTCGAGTCCAGAAGAAACGCATGTTGCTATCAATTGATTTGCCCGTGATTTTGGTTATGCTGTGGTAAATGAGAAATACCGGTACGTTAAATCGACCCCTCCACAAGCTAGACATGTGACATTTGCTTGTGATGAACACAGCAAACGCAACACTTACAAACCTGGTGACAATATGAAAAGACGACCCAATGCAAGTTCAAGACGATAGACTGCCCTATGAGAATCAATGTCCTTCAAAATTCTAAAGATAATTCTCGATGGAAAATGGAGCTTCGTGGTTCTGAAACCAAACACAACCATCCTCCATCCGTTTTTGCGTTGGCGCATTCTAAACACCGTCAAATGAATATGACACAATCACTCCGTGACGATATTGAATCAGACGCACAAACCGGTGTTAGTGCTTCTCAATCGCTAGCTGGAACAGTTGCTGCGAACCTTGAGATCAGTTTGAAATCGCAAGATATTTACAATCGGCGTCATAAATGCTTCAATTCAAACTTGGAAGTGAAACCATGCATGCAGTTCCTCTTAAATATTCTCCATACAGCGAAGTACTTTGTATCACATCGGGAAAATTCAAGCAACCGATATTTTTATTTATTTATTGCACCCCAACCCTCAGTTGACATTTACAAGCAAACCCCAGACGTGTTATTACTCGACTGTACACACAAAACAAAATAAACTTCAAAATTGCGTTGTTGAATATGGTAGGAGTTACGGGAACGAACATGACGTTATATTTAGCACAGACCTATTTACAATGTGAGAAGAAAGTTGAGGCTTTGATCGCATTTCAAGCTCTGAAAGATATTCTAGTTTCTGAAAACATACCATTACCTCCCACTATTCTTGTTGTTCGAGACTTGGCTTTACTTAACGCTCTCGAAGAGATATTTCCAGAAATCCAATTTTGCTTGGCGTATGGCTTGTGGTCAAGGATGTAGAAGCTCGTGCAAGGTGTTCTTCACTTGAGTTTATCGATTTGGAGAGTTTTAGTAATCTTTGCCCTAAATGGAAGGATTCTCCAAACCACCATCGATTTTGTGATGTTTCGGCCTGCATGCAACTTCACGCGTGGAAGGCTATCATGCAGCACTCAGACGCTAGCGACGCTTTTCACATGGAGACATGCTAACTGCCTTTACTAGAATGCAGCGCTGGTGGAATCTAACAAATCGAGAGTACTACCATCAGTTGGATAATGCACGGATAAAGTCGCTAGCTTCACTGCGGAAACCTATATTCCACGGAGTCACAACTATAATTCACAACTGCACCTTAACGAAACGTCTGGATCAACTTGGCTTTATCAACGACAAGCATGTTGGCTGCGCCTCGGAACGTCGCCTCACCCTGAGTGAGGTTTCCACTAAATTAGGAATCAACCTTATTTCAAGGTATCTAAAACTGAATATATCAAACGTAGTGTACACGTAGCTAGTAGGTACCGCGGACAATACTGCTAGTGATGTGTTCAGCGCTCGAAAACTTGATAAAACAGGAGAAAACCCTTCGAATTTTAGCACGTGGGCCACCTTTGTTGTTCAGCAAAATATCAAGAATCCAGGAGTGGAAATGTTTATTACATTTACTAAAACTACATGCTATAGACGTTATAGTCCATCACCATTATGTAAAAACACGTGTTTCCGGTGTATTTATCTACCCAGAGAACACGATTGAGGTGGGTTATGTAGACCCGTAAAATGTCCTAATATAATATCTGTTTACAAATATACTTCCTAACTTCACTGTTACTTGTGCAACAAACGATAATAGAAGTTAAGCCTCAAAATTAAGCTTGTAGTACAAACCGATACAGCTACAAAACTGAAAACGATCTTTTCCGGAAATAAATCTCATTTCAATCCGTGCAAAAAGCTATGTTACTTCTATTTCGTCGCTAGGGGTAAAATCGTTCTCGGCTACTTTGCCTAGCGACGTTTCTAGGTGTATTTAGCTTGGACGACGTTAGCACGCAGCCAATCTTAAAAGTGAATGTATGCTATGATCTCTACTAATCCTTTATATCTTGAAGTTAGCAACGTCCAGTTTTCATTTCACTCACCGTAGAAATAGATATTGCGCGAGCCGGAACATTGCGCTGGCGTATTGCCCAGTTCAAGGACAAACTCAATTCCATGCGACGCACCTACATTCGTGTACCATGCCATAATGCCAAGCTACACGTTCGCCAAAACTGCGCAGGATACGACGCTACAACAGTACTGAGTATAATATTTGTCTGCCTAACTAAGTTTCAAAGAGAGAGTTAATGGCGTTCTATTTGAGTCTTATTTTGTCCTATAGAAGCCTGTTTTGATATGCAATGCGCCTTGACTGGACAGATCCTCTCGGCTGTCGGTGGTTGCTTCGTCGAAGCTGGACGACAGTTTGCACTGTCCGGAATAGATAAGCGTGAATCGGGACTTCGATTTCTGCTAGGTCCAGCATGTGAAAGTCGTATGTTGGGTTCGTTCTCCGCGTCGCAAGGAAGGCTGCCAGTTTGTAATTTTTGAGCTTGGGTTTATTCCATTGGATGCCGAAAAACGGCTTGAGCAGTTGGCCGAGTCTATTGTTCTCTGGTTATGCGATCTCGCTTCGTCGTCTAGGCTCAAGCTTGTGGAGGGTTTGGATTCGGACATATGCGTTGTCTGGTTTGGAAAGCTGTAGCAGTTCTTCTAGTCCCCAGTGTAGGACGTGTTCTGCTTTGTCTTGACCGGTTCCTTTAGTATCAAAACCGTGATTACCTGCTTTGCATAAGTGCCATGTGTCTTACCCGTTTTGATACTGGTATACTAGCCATCCTCCTCCTGTGACAGATTGATCCTGGGTGTTGATTGCGATCCGTATGAGCCATGTCTCCAGAAGTGGGACTTGCCGCTCAGGTTAAACATTCAGTGTGATTTTCAGACATGTTTCAATAGACCATCGCGGGACTTGTTTAGCTGGGGTTTTCTTCCACGCCGCTGCAATGGCTTGTACCTGGAAGATACAAGCTGCCTATACTGTTGCTACAGTTGCTCGAGGTTGAATTATCTCCTTCCTGAAAACAATATCTTTGCATAATCGCCAAAGTAGAACCGTTCTTAACGTCGCCCAGATTTGCCACAGTGTGCACATTTCTTCGTCCATTTCTGCGGCCCACGTAACAATGCAGCGCTGTGCTTGAGCAAGGATTCGGGAGGGAGATGCGGTGCTCTACGTTGTTGCAGGGCTCCTTCCAGTGTTGCTAGTTCTTCGTATGTACATTTCCGATCAAGCCAACGTGACACTCGTTCGACCCAAGCGTTCTGTTCCTTTTGACACTCCCAAATTATGTGACCAATGGTGTCTCTGGTGCATGCACACGACGGTTCGGGGCATTCCCGAAGTTCTGGTCATCCTCCGCGGTAGATGTCGAGCTCGCCCACGGTGATTCGGTAAATTGTCCAGTTCTGGTAATTGGTGTAAACTCCTCGGCCGTCCCAAAACTGAGGGATTTGCTGTTGTGGACCGCCCGAGCCATTGTGGAAATCATTTCTCGCTTGCGTATTTTGGCTATAACTGGTTCTAGTGAATACTGTAGAGTTCTTCGGATTGAACGGGAACGTTGTTTGCGGATCGTGCGTTCTAGTTGTAGCCCTGGTCTTCTCGGTAGAGCTTCCCAGGGGTAAAGCGATGTTTTTGGCGTTATCTGGATGGGAAAGCCTCTCGTTCGCTCCCACGCTACCAATTCAATGCTCTCAGCGGTGCCATTATATTCTGGGTTAATACTGGTAATTCTCCATGTCCATCCGTCTTAATTCTTCGTCATGGTTATGTATTCAAGTAAATGTTCGTGCTGTTGATGTTTTCCTAAAATTACTGTATTCTCACTGTTCTGAATTTCCAAATTCATTTGATGGTAAGATGGAACAGTTCGAGAATCGTTGTTGGTTGTTCCTGAGCGAAGGATTTTAAATGGATCATATTCGGGTCATCGCAAAATTGGTC
>NBNE01000668.1:0-18618 GCA_002215365.1 Phytophthora megakarya | reverse complement strand
ACACGTACGCTTCCCATGCAGCTACTGTTACGTAAAAGGGTTAACCATTTGAAGCGTGGTTGAAGCAGTCTCCAAATATCTAATTGCATTTGTCTTGATCACGTTGAATGCTAATGCCATTTTCTATGAGCAAAACCGGCATCTCTATGCAATGTGATCGCGCGTTTTCAAAGCTTTCATGCCGACCAAACGGTGCTTGTGTTGTTGGAAAACCATGACAAAGATTGCAACTAAAATTGCAATTGTTGCCATTGAAGTAAACCCTCCCATCGAAAACCATGTCGTAGAGGAAGCAAAATGCTGCGCGAATTTCAGGTTGGTTTCGATCTTGTACACGTCTCTAACGTATTCAAAAATGTCGTCTTCATTCAGTTGCTTCGGATCCAAGGAAAGTGGTAGATCGCCGGGAGAATAACAAAAGGGACACGACAGTTTGGTCGGCCACATCGGTTTGCTGAGGACCTTATTGACAGTGTTGTGCATGGTCCATATCCACAATACAACTGCTTCGGGGCCATCCTCATCTCTAAGCGCCAATTTCGTGACCACACTCTCTGGGTTCGCCTTGAGGAAATGCCGTTTGCACTCCTCGCACCCGAAAAAATGTTTCACAACCAGACGAATGGCGCTCATAACCTCACTCGGTTTTAGCTGGCTGACGTTCACCGTTAAACTATGAAACAGTGTCCACAGACCACATGTGTAAGTCGTACACAACGCCAATTTCTCGTCTGACGCGAATAAATTGACAGGAAAACTCATCGCATTAGCCGTCATTTGCCACGTCGCCAGCATTTCCTTCCACTCGGACAACTTCCACTTCTCCTGCTGCTTCATCTTCTCTAAAAGCACTGCAAGCACAGCACGATTTTCCTTCATGGGAAACGTTGCCACCAGAGTCTTCACCCACGTCACAGCAGCCTCGTACCGCTCGTCTTCTAACACCGTCATACCCATGAAAAAGCCATCTTCAAACGTAAGGAGAGCTGTAGCTCCTGCATCTTTCAACCTCTTCAGTTGAATATCCTCCGATCGGTCGTCGTGCAGAGGTTCGACCGGGTCTCCGAACTTAAACTCCTTTTTCTTGAGATCACTGTGCAGGGGATTTCTGGTATAGACCTTGTCAATGTCAATCCCCGACTGCATATCATTCTCCCTAAGTGTTTCCTCGATCCACTTGGCTACATGTCGAGCGTAAATGTGCCCTGCATGGGGCATATCAATTGCCTCTGTGGCTGTTGAGGGCACGTGGTACATCTTCACTCCAGGGTAGTTGTGGACCCCTTCTTGGTCGCAGATCTCGTTCTGTCTGGTGCAATCTACTGCACCCAATTGAATTGCGTCTACATCAGCGTAGACTTTGCCTACCTCCTCCCATTGAGGGGCGAATTGGCGGCAGTGCGGACACCATGGAGAGTAGAAATCCACCAGCCACACCGTCTTCGTGTCGTTCAGCATGGCGTTGAAAGTGTCGGTGTCTAGAGAACGCACCACCTTTGTAGTTTCAAAGAGTTCACCTCCGTCAGGTCGTGGACGGAAGGCGGAGACAGAGGACAACCATCCTGAGGTGAATAGAGCCACGGAAGACAGCAACAATCCTCGCATCGTCGTACAGCTTATTTTTCTTGGACCGTACCACCAAGAAAAATAACCGGAAGATAATCGCCTGTAAATTACTGACGGTAACTTTAAAACATATGCGGAACATAGTCGGTCCTTTCTTGATTGAGGCGAACCTAAGGCGCACTTACCATCAATCATGTAAACTACACGAAATATTTCATCACAACTTGTGATTCACAAGCGAAAATGACGTCAAAGCTGCCGTTGTGGAATATGCTGTTGTGGACTGTAGCCACCTAAGGCGCACTTACCATCAATCATGTAAACTACACGAAATATTTCCTCACAAGCGAAAATGACGTCAAAGCTGCCGATGTGGAATATGCTGTTGTGGACTGTAGCTCTCCTCTTGTCCACTGTATCCGGCTTCTCTCTACTAAAGCATGACACGAGTCCGTTGTTCACCAAGTCGTTCCAAGTGCACTCGCTGAACGCGCAGAGTTACGCCGTCATGCTGAAGGATTCCGACACGGTCTGGCTTGTGGATTATTACGCTCCGTGGTGTCCTCACTGCCGCCATTTTGCCCCAGAATGGGAACGAATCGCCAATTTCTACGCTAAAACGGATAAAGTGCAAGTGGGGGCAGTGGACTGCACCAAGAACAGCGAAATTTGCAATGACGAGAAAGTTTACGGATACCCTGGAGTGAAAATTCACCATGTTCCGGCAGACGGAGAGAAGGCAGTGATGATGCCGCACGGTGCCAAGAACAGCAAAGTTGTGATTGGATGGGCTGAGAGACTCATGGAAGAGCACGGTATTAAATCTGAGGTGAATATCGACGAGTTGAATGCTCAACTGAAAAATTTCCGAACTGATGGCAAAGTTGCGGAAGGCGACGACGGAGAGATGATGTACAATGATCAGTCGCTCGAGATGAAGTACAAACGACTGCATGATGCGGGAATTGCAGCAGTGTCGACGTTCCAGAACGGGTTCTTTATGGGGGAGAACGTACTGGAAGGAGCGAGATATGACGTCGCGGTGATGTGGGTGGAAGCCCTGACTGCGTCGTTCCCGTTGAAGCAGAATAGAATCGCACTTGGCATGTTACTGGAATCGATGAAGACAAGTAACCATTGGAACCGTGCGGATTGGAAAGTATTGTTGAGCAAGTGGAAAGAAGTAGCGAGTGACAAGACGTTTCCACTGAATTTGTTCTCGTCGAGTGAAGATAGAAATTGGGAGTTTTGCAAGACGTACACGTGCGGGTTGTGGACGCTGTTTCATAGCATTACAGTGAGTGATGTTAAACCGAGCAAGAAAGTTGTGGTGCAACCGTGGAAACCGAGCAAGATTATGGCGGCCATCAGGCTGTATGTGAAGAACTTTTTCGGCTGCGAGGAGTGTCGTGAACATTTTCTGTCGTCGAACCCGGAGAGTATGATTCGTGATCTTGCTGCTAGCGATTCGGAGGGACCTCATGCTGTAGTTTTCTGGATGTGGAAGATGCACAATAAGGTGAATAAGGTGACCAAAAAGGAGCAGTGGCCCTCGAAGACGCAGTGTCCAGTGTGTTACGTGGAAAACGGTGAGCCCATTTCATTGGACCCGATACGACTTCATGAAGATGAGATCGTGGCATATGTTGCAAGCGCGTACGGTCATGATGATGAGGATATCTATGCTATGGATGTCGCTCACAATGGTACGCTTGTTGCACTGTGGTCGTCGACGCAAGGCTTCAGCGCGATAGTTCTGATTATTGGTTTCTTCGCGTTGCTCGGGGTGGCCTACAAGACCAGGAAATACCGAGGCTATAACAGGGTGCTTTTGACGCGAGATCACTCCGCATAATAAATACAAGCATTCCTTTCAAATTGTGACATCCCAGCTTCGTATTCATTGCAATTGTTAAGATTGCGTATGCTGTCCACGGGATCTTTTCTCGAAGTCTTCTCGACTAATTTCTTGTGGTGGTGTTCCATTTACCTATCCAAATGGTAAACTACACGTCCATCATAATTTACTGCGATGTCGTTTGAATGTCGTTTATTCACCCACTTAATTCCGAAACCCCGTCTAAATCACTGCGAACGTGTCCTTGAAGCGGAGTAGATACGCAACGCTAGACGCTCGCCATGGTACGTCGTCGGCAGTATCAAAAGTGTCAGCTCCACGCGTCAGGAGAGCAAGAGCCTCCATCATGACCATCAAGACGCTGCTACTGCTAGCAACTTTAGTCGCCATCGCAGCCGCGCGAGACAACAGTCCGCTCTTCACGACCGAGCAGTGCCAAGTGCGCACACTCGACAGCGCCAGCCACGCCGCCATGCTCGCAGACCCCAGCGCTGTGTGGCTCGTAGACTACTACGCTCCCTGGTGTCCGCATTGTCGGCAATTCGCTCCTGCGTGGGAAAAGGCGGCCGCTTTCTACGCGGACCAAGCCACTATCAATATTGCGGCGGTGGACTGCACGCAGAACAGCGAAGTGTGCAACAGAGAAGGCATCATGGGCTACCCCACCATCAAGCTGTACCACGTGCCTCCTGAGAGCAAAGAAGCAGTCAAAATGCCCCCAAAAAGCCGCAAAAACACCAACACTGTCATTGCTTGGGTGGAGGAGCAGATGCAGGAGCACGGCATGAAGACAAGTGCCGGTACGGACGATATTGACGCACATATTGACAAGATCAACAACGGCTGTGAGATGGGCACTTCTAAGACAGAGAATTTGAAGGAAACAGAGCAGGTTCAGAGTGATCAGAGCATGCAGATGAAGTACAAACGTCTGCATGATGCAGGAGTTGCTGCAGTCTCAACATTTGAGAACGGATTCTATGTTGGCACGACGGTATTGGAAGGAGAGAGGTATACTGCAGCGCTGGCGTGGGTGGACGCACTGGCCAAGTCTTTTCCTATGGAAGGCAATAGAGTTGCGCTGGAGAAACTGGTAGATGCCATGAAGAAACAGAACAAGTGGGAACAGGAGGAATGGAACAAACTACTGACGCAGTGGAAGAAGGACGCAACGGAGACGAGTTTTCCAGTGCATTTATTTGAGTCTAAGAAGGACTGGGCGTATTGTACCACGTACACTTGCGGTGTTTGGACACTCTTTCACACGTTAAGTGTGAGCGAGGTCAAGTCCGATACCGCATTGAAGCCAAGCGAGATCATGGCTGCGATTCGACTGTTTGTCAAATATTTTTTCAGCTGTGAGGAGTGCCAACGACACTTTATGATGGCCAATCCGGAGAGTTTACTTGAGAAACTTACTGAGAGCGATGCAGAAGGTCCTCGTGCCGTTGCGATTTGGATCTGGAAGATGCACAACAAGGTCAACAAGGTGCTCAAATATAACCAGTGGCCGACCCTGGAGAACTGCCCCAAGTGCTACGTGAACGACAGCGAGCCATTGGACCTGAACCCTGCACGACTACACGAAGAGGACATCCTGGTCTTCTTGAAGAGTGTGTTTGGTCACCAAGACGCAAAACCAGTGGCCGACCCTGGAGAACTGCCCCAAGTGCTACGTGAACGACGGCGAGCCATTGGACCTGAACCCTGCACGACTGCACGAAGAGGACATCCTGGTCTTCTTGAAGAGTGTGTTTGGCCACCACGACGCAGATCTCTTCTTCTTGGACGCGGCTTCGAACGGAGTGTGGGCGGCCACAGTGTCCATAATGCAGCGCTACAGCGCCGTGACCATGGTCGCAGTGGCTGTACTCCTCATGCTACCATTCATGCTGCGCAAGAAGACTCCGAAGACTGAAAAGACCGACTAACCTATCCATATTCAGATTATCTTGCTTTAAAACAGCAGACGGCAGCAAATAAACTGTAGTGGGAAATGCATTTATGAACTAAGAAAACTCGAGAATCTTATTCGATTCACTTCAACTTGGCTCGACTAGAGACCGACTAACCTATCCATATTCAGATTATCTTGCTTTAAAACAGCAAGACAAAAGCAAATAAACGGTAGTGGGAAATACATTTATGAACTAAGAAAACTCGAGAATAACTGCACACGAATCTTATTCAACTCACTTCACCTCCCATTTTCGTACTTAGTCTGGTTGACCTGCTCACATTTGCCAAGATCAGGTCTCATGGCGGTGCGTCAAGCCGAGAAGAAGTTGATTGTCGCTGCAGCCAAGAACGGTCTGGCCATCCCGTGCGATGTAGACGCCACTAGTTTCCTCCTGTCACATCCTCGTGGCGCGTACACTGCCGCTCGCACGGTGGAGCAGACCAAAATCTTCGATTACGAAGCGCACGTTCGTCGTCTCGGTTAGTAAATTTGAATTATTTTATATTTTACAGACTATTGTATCCTAAATACTGTTACTATTTACTGCAGTGGAGTCTACGATCGCCATGCAGACGGAGAAGCAGTTGAGTCCAAGTGCAGTGGAAAAGGAGCTGAGACCGCGAACGGAAGAGACGATGATCGCTGCTATGGCCGCTTTTAAGACGCTGCACGAGGTGCAGAAGGACCAGGAGTACAAGATCAATGTGCTGGTGTGTCCTTCTGAAGATAAAGTTGATGGTCAAGTGCTGGGAGACACAGATATCTTCTGTCACGTGGGACTCCTCCCTCCACTACGCTCCGAGATGGTGAAGCTCGAGGTGGCGGGTCTTCCCCGTCATAACGCGGCTGCAAAAGACTCGGCATGGGTGAGGGAACGCAAGGCAATTTACGACCGAATGGCGCCGGATATGGAGGAAGTGATCCTCATGGATCCAGCAACGCGACAACTGCTAGAAGGTTCTCAGACCAACTTCTATGTGATCCAGGAGGGAGCGGTGCATACGGCAGAGGAAGGGATTCTCAAGGGTACGGTGAGGTCGTTGGTGTTGGAGGTTTGTGAGGAAATTGGCATCCCTGTGAGACTTTCGCCTCCTACGCTGGATGATATCGAGAAATGGCAGGGATGCTTTATTTCAAGCACATCCAGACTGGTGTTAGGAGCGAAATCGTTGGAGTATGAACATCCTGAGACTAAAAAGACGATCACGAGGTCGTTCTCACCGCATTCGATCTTGGATCAAATCACGGCTGCCGTTCGTAACTCGGTCATTGGTAAAAGCACGGAAGTGTTCAAGTGATTTCAACCGGAGTTTTGTCGTAGCTATCTCTTGCTACTCCGGTTACAACGATTGCTTCATCCTCTTCAATTGGGCTGCTCTCCGGTGCAGCTTCTGTATAAATGAAGGTACTAGTTTGTTCTACTTGTTCATCCGGCTGTTGTGTGTTCTCTTCGTGCTGCTCCCAGGCTTGTATACCGAGGCACGAGCGTTCTCTCCGTTCTCGTAAAAGTTCTTGTCGCTTTGCTGCGCGTTCCAAGCGATTCTGAGCTTCAGCTTCAGCCTTAACTTTCTTCTGGTCTTCCAGCCATTGTGTTACCTTTCCAGGTATATGCGTACCTGTCAAGATCTTCCATCGCACAAGAGGCCAGCGATAAAAGCGCTCAGTAACTCGTGTTCGGTATCCACCCCCTGTTCTTAGCCAATTACTCATACCCTTGACTGCAGTGGCTCGGTCATTTAACATCGCAAAAGTGCAGCTCAAACGCATCCAGTCCCCGTCGTCAAACGTTGTCGGCGAGATCTCGTTCTGGGTTTGTTGACATCGAAGTGCATCCATGACGGCTTTACGCTTGCTGGTCAATTCAGACGGTTTATGCTTTTGGCGCTTCCTCATCACCAAGAAGGCATCTTTTGCAAGCACATACTCTTGGCGTTCAAGATATCGATCTCCAAGTTCACGCCACGTTTCGGGGGCTTTGATCCAGTCTTGCCACGTATTGTAAACGTGTTGCACCGATCCTCTCAAGCTCTTTCGATATGCATCATCGTATGCTACAGCGCACAGTTGTCGACTGGGTTTACCTTCAAGTTCCATGATTCGAGCAGCAAGGACGACGATATCAACTGGTTCCCAGCCGAACGGAGCAGCATCCATCGTGTGCAACAAATATTCTCGACTTTGGCGGAACATCTTCAGCGAAAACATTACAATGCTTGCACGAAAAATCACCTCCATCAATCGAGTATACCGAGGAAAGCACGTGATGATACCAGCAAGTATTTCAGCTGAATGTCGATAGTCCGCGTTCAATTCGAGTGCAAAAGCAATCTCTTGCAGGAATGACGGGTTGCTCAAGAAAACGATGTGTGCGCTTGCCTGCTGGTAGAAGAACAGCGACTTGTTCAAATACTCCCACTGACAGCACATTTGATATTGTTTGAGAAGACATCTCCCGAGTTGTCGAAGCAAAGCCGGCGGAACATCTTGATATGTTGAAGCTGCTGAAGGATCTTCAAGTCGAGTGTACTGCATGCTATGAACAGCTTCTAGAAGGCATTTGCATGCAGCTTCGTACTCGCCACTTTGCATCAGCAAAAATCCCTTTCTAGAGGCCTCAGAAATCCACGACCGACCTAAGAAATGTGCTGCCACCCGCTTCCAACGATCCCGCGTCAATTGATTAGTGCTACCAGGACCGGTAGTTGGTGGCTCAGGTTTCGGAAACCTTCGTCGATAAATCCGTTCCATGATGGGGTCCTCCTCGAAAAACTCGTGATAGAAGAATTTACGAAGCTTTCTCTTCTTGCGAGGCACTGTATCCTCAGTGAGCGTATCTTCGATTGGTAAATGAGCTTCCACAGCTTCATAATCCAGATCGAGAGGTGGTGGGCCACGGAGCCTTTCAACAAACTCCAGCAAAACTTCGACATTCAATCTCAAGAACTGCGAGGCACTGTATCCTCAGTGAGCGTATCTTCGATTGGTAAATGAGTTTCCACAGCTTCATAATCCAGATCGAGAGGTGGTGGGCCACGGAGACTTTCAACAAACTCCAGCAAAACTTCGACATTCAATCTCAAGAAGTGCGGGTAATCAACCACCATTTGCCGCAGCGCTATTGCTTCTTGTGGAGACCATAGTAATTTTTCAAGACGCGTTCCTTCGTCTTCCCATTCCTGACGCTCCATGGTTATTACATCTTCCCGCATCATTTGTAGATTGAACTTTTCACGCGTGCGTTTGTCGTGAAGACGAGTCTCAATCACATCCAGATTTTGTCCTCTTCGGTCTTCCGCTTCCATGGCTTCGCGTTCGTGCTTTTCAAGGATTCGATCCAACTGAAGTTGAGCTTGTTGGATTCGTCGCTGTCGAGTTTCTTCGTCGTGCATGAGTTTTCGATTCCTCGCTTCCTGCAGTCTGTCTTTCTGCTTGTTCGCCACTTGATCGGCTAATTGTTGCATCTGCTCAAGTGTTTTCTTGTACTCCTCAGCTTGCCGCTGAGACTTCCGATGCTTTTGCTCAAGTTCATCTTCTACCTGCATCAACGAAGTTTCATTAGCCTCACGTCGACGCTCGATCTCTCGAATCCGCTTCCTCTCGCGACACAACTTGAAATACTGCTCTTTGCGCTCTTTCTCTTCGACGGATCGACTTGATGCATCTTCGTCCCGCATTCGAGTATTTTCACGGCGTTGACGCTCCTCAAGTGCTTTCTGTGCTTCGATCTTGGCAAAATGTAGTGGATCGAGCGAGTATTTGGTCTTCTCTTTCTCGCGCTTAGCTTCCCATTGCTCCGCTGCTGCGCTTTTCCTCTTTGCGAAATGCCATCGACGACTGCTCTTGCCTGCTTCTTCCATCAACTCCCTCTCACTCTGCTCTCGCTTCACCTCTTCATACTTTCGTCGTCGTAACACATCTTTCTTGCGTTCCTCTTGTCTTAGTTTTGCTCGTTCAGCGTCCTCTTCAGCTTCTAAACACCATCGAATCTCTTCTTCCTCCCTCTCTCGAAGTCTCAAGCGCTGTTGTGCTTCCAATTGTTCTGCTTTTGATAAACTTGCCCAACGAGCTTTTTCTTTTTCACGAACAATCAAACGTTGACGCTCTAGCTCAATCTTCTTCTCTCTATCTGCATGCATGATCTCTTCCATCTCCCGTAATTGTTGTTGTGCACGTTCCTGCAGAAATTGGTCACGCTTGGACACTTCCATTAACCGATCACGCGCTTCGAGTTCACGACGATGAGTTTCAGCTACGACATAGCGCATTTGATACTCTTCGATCACCATTAGTGCATTTTCGTCCTGTTCTCGACGCCGACGTTTAAGTCTTTGGCGTATTCGCATATCCTCTTCCATTGTGCGCAATGCACGCACAAACTCTCGTGTCTCCAAATCTGCACGATGCATCATTTCTCGTTCTCGAGCTTGTGCCAATCTCTCAGTAGTTTGTGCCAGTTCCTTTTTCAAAGTCGCTTCATGAACCTCACGCTTCACTTCTCGACGTGTTCGTTTAGCTTCTAAGAACCGTTCTTTTGCTGCTTGTAGTTCATGTTCACGCTTTGCAACAAGTTGACGCATTTCATGAACAGCATGAAAAAGTTGTCGACGTGTAGCTTCAACAGGACGAGCAGCATTTTTTGCTGCAATTGCTGCATACTTTGGTGTTCGTTGCTGACCTCGAGATATCTCCACAGCCACGTGAGTCTCTGCGACAAGAATTAACATCGAATTGAGTTTTGCTGCGAGGGTACGATTTCCACGAGCTATTTCATGCAAGCGATGAAGGTTCCCTGTTGGCGAGATCGAGGCGAGCAACATTCTCAATTGCGTTTGTAAATCATATTTTATACTTTTCCGTGCTGCTCGACCGCGCCAAGCTGCTTGAAGTCGAGCTGCATGCATAACAGTGAGTTGAAGCATGTGCTCTCTCCGTCGAAGCCATTTTCGTACGCAACTTTGAATTGTACGAGCAGCTTCCCATTGTGCGTACAAAGCATTCAAATTTCGACGACGTCGTGCCCAGCGTTGACTACGAAAGCGGAATACGCGCTGAATGTGAACTGCAAATGGAGCAAGTGTCTCTAGTCGTCGTTGTTCTTCAGCATGCCAAACTACATACTTCCGCCATATTTTCCATCGTGAACGTAGTCGTCGTCGTGCGTACAATTTAAATAGTGGTGTGAACTTGTACAAACTGGCCATACTGGACGCACGAATGTCGGCTAGCAACGCGTGAACTTTCGTATCTTCTTGATAAGCTTCAAGACGCATCTTGTGCTTCTCTCGAGCAAGAGCTTGAATCGTAAAATCTTGTGGTTTGATATCAATTCGACCTTTTGGTTGCTCTTCTAGCTTAAGCAGAAGTGCAGCCACATCTGGAGCAGGAAGTTTTGGCGGACTAGGACATGGCAAACGAAATTCTTGGTGTGGCTTGATCAAAACTTGAACAGGTGGAGCTGCTACTGGAGCGATGATTTCTTGAGCGATCACACTGGCGATAGCACCTCGATTGCGAATTGAAGCACGAATACTATGCTCTGTACGACGAAGTTTGATGTAGTTGATAGGCTCTGGTGTCAACGTTGGCTTGAGTTTCTTTGCTGGAAATCCATTATCAATCATTTTCTTGGTTGGGCTTATCATGCTTTGCTCTGTACGACGAAGTTTGATGTAGTTGATAGGCTCTGGTGTCAAGTCCAACGTTGGCTTGAATTTCTTTGCTGGAAATCCATTATCAATCATTTTCTTGGTTGGGCTTATCGCCTTACGATGGTCTTGATTTATCGGTCGTTGCAACATTTGTTGGTGAGTCTTGAGCTGTTGCAGTTGACGAATTGATTGTAGTTCTCCTGGTCGCAGGCGCCACTCAATATCGACATCAACAGCTCGCCTGGAGTCATTACTTTCTTCACTATTGTCTCCATTTCGGAAGGGTACACCTCGGTGCAATCCAAAGTTCTTGGACTCGACTTCTTCGTGTGCAGCCACTCGGAACTGCATGACCAGGATCAAGCTTTTGTCTAACGAGTCATGAGTGTCGATAGCAGGAATTGGCGTTTTCAAACAACGTACTTTGAAACGCACTATCGACTATTTTTTCTTGGTCATACAACTCGAACCTCGACGCGAGTACCAGACTACGACTCCATTGAAAGTGGTCTATGACTTCAGGTAGTCCAGATTCAAATGATGAAGCTGTAGAAGACGTTGAAGAAGATAGTCAAGATGAAGATGAAGAAGACGACGATGAGGATGAAGATCAAGAAGACGATGACGGAGCTGAAGATGAAGAAGAAGGGTCCAAGAAAATGGTATCAAAAACGGAAAATAGTTCGGCCAAAATCTTGGCAGGTGGAGCAGCATCGTACGTGATTCCACCCGTTCGTCCAAAACCTCCGCGACCAGAAGATAAAGCCGGCCTTAGAATTACACAGCAGAAGCAGATTGGTCGTGCATGGACTGATGGTCCTCGTATCGATCTCGTGCACTTGGGTTACGTTCAGGAGGATTTCGAGCGACGACAAGATGCTGTGGCCAATATTCGAGACCGGATGACGATGAAATCGAGACCTGGTTACCAGCTTCGTGTTCGCATCCGATGGAATTGTCAATCGTTCACTCGGATGGTGCTGCGTCGGCATTTCCTATGGCTTCCTTGTGTTTTCAGTTCACTACCTGAAGCTGTGTGGGATGGCGATATCCTTCAAGTTCACATGCACTTGTTGCAAGGCGCCGATGTCAACATGCGAGACTTCGTGACAGGGCAATTGTCCCTTAACATTGCCATTCAGCAGCAACAGGAGCCCATTGCTCGTCTTTTGATCGATCGTGGGGCAGATGTCAATCAGCAGGACGATTATTCTCTGCTAGCACCGATCCACAACGCCATCATCATGGGCAATAAAGCCTTGTTTCGACGTCTAGTGAAAGCTGGAGCTGATGCTGATCTTGCTGACCGTGAAGGGTTTACACCACTACATTGGGCTTCAGTCCGTGGGTATCTCGAGATCGTAGCTCAACTGGTTGAAAACGCCAAAGCTGATGTCAATCTCCAAGACGTCATGGGCTGGACACCACTGCACATCGCTTGTTTCAAAGGATACTTTGATCTTGTGGAGTATCTGTTGGTTGAACGCAATGCTTCTCTCGAAGTAGAAGACTGCAACGGCTTCACGCCCATGATGTTTGCTCGCATCGCTGAAAACATGGACGTGGTCAAGCGCTTGGACGATTTCGTGGTGCAGCAAGAGACTTTGAGACTGCGAAAGCTCGAAATGGAGAAAAAGACGCATAAGAAGATCAAGAAGAAAAAGCGGACGCGGTCGTCTCCCAAGCGGTTGTTCTTATCGACCAAGAACTGAGCGACACTACTTGTCTTGGAGTTTTGGTTGCTCTCGAAGTACCACTCGGCGACGTCCAGGAGGAGGCAAGTACTCGATCTCGTCACGATATCGATCACGATCCCATCTCAACACCCTCTCAACCGGAACAGTACGAGCTGTCGTAGCACCGAGTTGCGCAAGAACTTGCTTAGACGACGGTGTCTCGGCCACATCGAGTGCTGTGAGTCCATACATGTTCTTGTGATTCACGTCAGCTCCGCCGTCTTCAGGTTCTCGACGTAGTAGCAACTGCAGAATCTTCTTGAGTGCTGCAAGTCGTTCAGGAGCCTCCGGAGTCGCGAGCACAAGCGCTGCAATGGCCACCGAATTGTTTCCATCTTCATCAAAGCAGTCCGCTTCGACTCGACTTTGAAGCACAAGAAACTCCACCACCGTGGGCTGAATGCTGGTGATAGCCCACAACAACAAACTGCCTGGTCTCCAAAGCTTTGGGGAATCCTTCCGAGGCAGCGCAGCTGACAGCAGCAGCTTGAGGATATCCAAATGACCAGCAGCACAAGCGTAATGCAACGGTGTCGCCTCAGCAGCATCGAGCATTCGACTGTAGCGAAAGTTGGAGGTTCTTGGTGCTGTGCTCTCCAACGTCGACTCCGCTTCAGGCAGATTCGGATTGGCCGGTAGCTGCACCAACGGAGAGGAACCATGACGGAGCAGCAATTGCACAGCCCCAAGGTTCTGATGGAGCACTGCAGTATGCAACAACGTCTCGCCAAACGCGTTGCTCGCTCTGGTAATTGCATCTCCAGCTGCCAATGCAACTTCCAGCGAGTGCAAATCTCCCAACTCGATGGCACGTTGAAGTGGCAGCACTCCACTGCTCTGATCCGCAGGTAAACGTCCTTCTCTCGACTTGCGGCTGAGGAACGCGCGATCTTCAGGTCCTAAGAAACTCTACAGCAACAGATCAATTAGACAAGTCAAAGGAGACGGGCTCACGTACATCTGCTCGTGTTCCCAGCTTCTGGTGCGCTGCAAAAGCTCGAGAGTTCAATGGATTTCCATTCACGTGGCACAGTCGCGTGCTCTCCAGTCGCGCAGCTCTCGCCGCTTGCTCGGGCGTCGCCTCACTCACGTCCATCGCGACGCTTCAGTAATAGTAGAATGATTGCAAGAGGTGTGTACATATACGAAAGCTACTGTCTATTGAGTTATGACGTTCTCCTGGGACTAGAGACGATGACGTAGCCAACTAGGCGCTGCCGCCCACGAGGATGTTGTTGATGGGGATGTGCACGAGCTTCACGAAGAAGCCGATGAAGCCCATCATGAGGAAGCCCACGGACGTGGCGCCGGCGATACGTGCAAACTCTGAATGGATACGTTGATACAGTAGTTAGCATGGGACTGTTGCTGCAGGACAGCGTTTTTCTTCGTACCTTTCCGGTCGGGCTTGTTGCACTTCTTGATCAGATGCAGCGAGTTCTTGAAGAACTGGTTCAGGGGCTGGAACACGAGCGTGTTGACGTCCGACATGGTACTAGTAATACACTTGCGAGTTTGAGAGGAAACGGGGGAATGACCAGCTATGGGCCACGCGGCGTTGCCAGATCGCGAAGACGAGAGTTTCTTCCAATCACAGTCGTTGGATTGCTGCGATTGGCTGAAAAGAAGCAGTCGCCACGTGTGTGTTGTGTTTCTGAAACTCATGTATGTCGATCGCGAAGACGAGAGTTTCTTCCAATCACAGTCGTTGGATTGCTGCCATTGGCTGAAAAGAAGCAGTCGCCACGTGTGTGTTGTGTTTCTGAAATTCATGTATGTTACATCATTTGTGTTTGCCACACTAGCCATTTCAAAAAGTTGCAGTTCCGCACCAAGATGAAGCGCAGACTGAGCGAGACGGAGGTGAAGATCGAGGCTGAAGAGCAGACGGAGACGCTGACGCTGGCGCAGCAGGTGGCGACTGCGCTGCTCGCTCCTCTCACAGGTTCTAACCGCTTTGGCCGCGTGGCCTTCGGGCAGCAGGAGCAGAGCGTCAACGCGTTCTTGCACCAGAAACTCGGCAAAGACAGTTTGTCGCGGAGACCAGGCCCCGGGGGACGCAAACTCACGTACATTGAGAGCTGCAAAGCCATTGAATTGGCCAATCGCGCGTTCGGGTTCAACGGCTGGTCGTGCCACATTGTCGAGTGCAAAGAGGAATATGTAGGTGCCATTTTATTATTATTATTATTGCTGTTGTTATTATTGCTAGACAGCAGGACTGACTGCTACTGTGTAGAAAGAGAAGAAGGGCGATCGATGGAGCATCGCGTACAGCGCCTTGGTGCGCATTGAGCTGAAGGATGGCACCAGTCACGAGGATGTGGGCTTCGGCACGTCCGACGGACAGAGAGACTTGGGAGCGGCGCTGGAACAGGCCAAGAAGGCCAGTATCTCCGATGCGAGGAAGAGAGCACTCAGATTGTTTGGAGAGTACCTCGGCAACTCGTGCTATGACAGGGAACATATTAAAGATGTCAACGCCAACAGACCCATGGCTCCGCTGGCAGCAGCGCCTAACGTGATTTTGCCACTGGCTGGACAACCAGGACCACAGAATGGACAGAACCAGGCTGTACAACAGAATGGAGGAAGTAGACCACCGGGGCCGCAAAATGGACAGCAGAATCTTCAGAATGGAGGAATTAAACCGCCAGGACAGCAGAACCAGAATGTGCAGCAAAATCATCAGCAGAATCAGGTTCAGCAGCAACGGCCCCAGAACCACACTGCACAGCAAAATCTTCAGCAGAATGGAGTTCAGCAACGACCACAGAACCGGACTGGACAAAATGAACAGCAGGGCCAAAATTTTCAGCAGAATCAACAGCGTCCACAGAACCAACAGAACTTTCAGCAGAATCAGGCTCAACAGCCAATGCAACAGCAACAACAGGTTCTGTATCCTCTCCGTCAGCAAATGCCAGCAATACAGCACCAACCACCACAAGTTCAACAACAACAACGCCAATCGATACCACAGCAACGTCCACAGATGCAGCAGCAGTCAGTGCAGCAACAGCAGCAACAGCAGCAACATTGGAAGCCACCTCAAGTGCTGCGCAACCCATCGACAAGTAATGGGTCTCCATCTATGCAGCATCAACCTATAGCAGTATCGGTGTCCAGTTCGAGTACTGCGACATTGCAGACGGCTGCAGGCAAAAGCGTGAATTTGCCTCAGACAACAAATTCTTCTAGTCCTTTCCGGCCGCAGCCACAGCGTTGGGTTTCATCAAATGCTCCTCCGCCACCGCGGATGATGGCATCAAACTACCCGCCAACCATCGTGAAATCAGAGCATCCTGCTGCTATCCAAGCCCAGCCCAACGCTCAATTCAACGTGGATGACCTTAGCCTCTCACAATTCGATTACAATCCGAACGCGGAGAACAACAATCCTGCTAAGAAAATGAGGTCGTCGTAACGCATGAATTTGACGACAAATTTCGATTGACGCAAATGAATGCATTGATTTATGAAGCCGGCTTACGCTAAATTTCTACGGGATGATCCCGTTTGTGATCTTTTGGAATTGGTCGTAGCGCTTCGTCCATTTGTTCTTGTAGCTCGTGCGGATCATCTTGACAACGGCCTTGACTGTTTTCTCCCTGGAGCAGTGCAGTAAAAAGCGACTGCGTAACTTTTGCATGTCACGAGACACGTCACGCCCGACGAAGCAGGGGAACGTTGAGTTGTGCATCATGATCTCGACAAGTGCTATGATCTTCTCAGCATGGCGCTGAGTGGCTAGCAAACCCAGTGCCACCAGCTGAACAAACTCGCCGAAGAGGGGAGAAGCCACTCCACCCAGCACCGTCACCATCTCCTTTGTCAGCTTGAAAGGTGCCGTCTCGAAGCTCCAGTTGCCTCCAGGTGCGATACCAAGCATGAAGCCGAAGTCAATGTGGATGAGGTGACCTTCCGTATCCAGTAGTATGTTGCCGTTATGACGATCTTTGATCTGCAACAAGTAGCATACTACGGAGTACGCTGCCAGACTGTGCAAGAAGTTGCGCTGTGCCTTCTTGAAAGCATCACCAGCGCCATACGTGTTCTCAAAGTGTGCACGCAATCCCCCATAATCACTACTCTTCTTTAGTGCATCCAGCGATTGAGCGTCTGTGATCGTCTCTAGCAATCCACAAGTACGGCCAGTGGAGACAATGCGATATGGACGCAACCAAAGAGGTAAACCACTCTCTCGGAAAATGGTTTGGAATGTCGTGATCAGTTGCATCGCAAATACTTCTTGTCGGATATCATCGTTGCTTTTGGAGATCTGCACAAATTGTCAGATCATGAGAACCACAAGAATTAACACTCAACTACACTACGCACCAGTGAGATAACGTTCCATCCAGGCAAATGACCATACGGCGATGATGCGCGAATACGCTCCTTCTTGGCTTCCCAACCCTCCCCAAAGACCTCACTTGCGCTAAGAAGTTTGGAAAGGCCCAAGTCATAAGCGTTCTTGGAGTATCCGCGAATTAATTCCAACTGTTGCGAACCCTCCCTGCTCAATTCGGACATGGAATTCATCGATTCATCGGAAGCCACTGTTGATGTTGGAGAGCTCAATGCACCCTCAATATCCTGTAGGGCAAACACTGGCGAGTCAACGGATAAGCGAATCTCAGCCGTATCACTATCAACGTGGTTGTCTTCTCCGTCGTTGTCTTCATCGTCATCGAGAGCTGACGGATTTTCAACGCAGATAAGTTGTCCGTTAATCGCAAATTTCTTTATGAGAGTTGCAACTTCTGCTTCTTGATTCACCAGAGCTGAGTCGGATGTGGATACTTGAAAAATTGATTCCCTGAGCTCGGTAGATAGTCTGCGTTGTCCAGCAGAGTTGACTTGGTCTTCGATAACCTCAAAACACAGCAAGCAGGGGGCACGACTGTGCGTGGAGAATACTGTACCCTCGTCTGTGAGTACACGGGTGATACGACTAAATGGATCGGATACGCGACCGAGCGGGATGTACGCCATATCCGGAATAACCAACGCCTTCAGTTCGCCCGGAAGTAGCTTCTTGCGATTTTGGGGAGGATCTACCGCACGCATCCGTTCGGAGATATCTGTCAGAGCCTTGACGAAATCCCGCTGTTCGTGAAAGTACTTGTATCGCTTCTGCCGCTCCTTCTCCATCCACTGCAAAAGCAACGCCTGTTGACTTCCTGGTTTGCGGGGTGTCGCCGGTCGACCTAAGTCGTGTTCAGCTGAAGCTAAACTTTCCGGAGGCCGCGACATTTCTTCCTTACCAAGGTTTTCACCACCGTTCTCAACAGCCATTTGCTCCAACTTCTCTTTGATGCCAGGGATGTCCATCAGCCGTTGATTCACATCATCTGCAGTTTGGGAGCTGGTTACCTCAAAATGCTGGTTGACTACTTTAGCTTCAATTGACATCAGCAACTTCGCACACAAATTATACGTCTTCGGATTGTTGTCCGCGATCTTTGCTTCAAGCAGCCAGAAAAGCTGCAACGCCAAGTGGATGCAATTTCCTAGGTGTTCAACGTACGCTTTTGCTCGGCATATCGAAAGTAATAAGTTTACCAGCTTATCCGTCGAGACCAACTCTGTCTTGATGATCAAATGGATAATCTGCTGGATGTAAAACTCCACGTCATCTACATTCTCCTCTGCGTAGGTGGCTAAGCGGTCCAACACCATTTCGGTTGCCACAACGTTCATGCGATGTTTGTGCAACAAGGTCACAGCCATGTGAGCGTCAAATGTGTCAGCTGCAAGAATCGACTCGAAAAAAGCCTTTTCGCTCTCGCCGGAATTCACATGGATCGTAGACAATGCGTGTAACCATCGTTCCTTTTCAGTATG
>NBNE01000667.1:0-18681 GCA_002215365.1 Phytophthora megakarya | reverse complement strand
GGCTTTGAATTTATTCACAAGTCGAAAACATTGATTTTTGACGGTCCTCGTGCACAACGTAGTGCCCCAGTGCTCGTTGACGTTATCCGCCACGTCGTCATAACGCGCTGTCACCGAGCCATGCTTGGCTGCATAGAGCTGGATGTTTATGATCTCTTTTAGCAAATCCAAATCATGAGCGGGCGTGAAATAACACTTCTTTGGATTGTTTTCAATGCTAGACATCTCATCGTCACTACTGGTCGCGTCTCTGCTCGACTCAGCACCCGGAGGGTTCATGCCATCATCGCCACTGGATAATTGGGTGGGCGTGCAATATTATTTCCATCAGCACCAGTATTGTCAGTCTCACGGCTGGTTTCATCATCATTTTGCGCTGTTTTAGCTTTGATCTACACGGTACGTCGCTTGCCAACGTTTGTAGGGACCACCAGGGGCTAGAATGTACCCTGTGAAACGCTCGGAGTCATAACAGCCTGCATACTGCTGTTTGTCCGCGTCTTCTTTTCTTTCCCAGTGGACTTGGCTGCGCTGTTGGTGTCTGTCTGCCTTCGGCAGAAGGTGACTTCCCTGGCGAGCTGCGCTATCTTGGCTCTTAGTTTTCCTCGTCCTCTTTTGCTTGGGTGCAGCACCTTCGCAAATTTGCTTACGCTTGCCTTTTGGTCATGGCGTCTAAGCCGCTTCGGAACCAACTTGCAGGTCCGATAACCTAAAAGCGACACAGCAGCCCTGTGAACACACTCGAACGGCTAGTTCGCCCTCGTAGATCGTATTAGAGTACATGGGATGCACTGTTTTTGAGCAGGCCGTGCATGCAGCCACATCGACCACCTCTTCGTCGCCAACGAGGCACACTCGAAACGCGCACTTGCCTTGCATGGTTGGTGTCTACTTGACGTGTTTTTGAAATTGCGGAGTGCGGTTGGAGAGACATCTCTTGCTCTTGGACGGAACCGAAAATCACGTAAGTAAGAGAAAAAACAATATGTGGTCCACCCTGCGTGTTTATGATACCATTTTGTAATGGACGGTGCTTCTGAAAGCTTCTATTATTGGGCCAGCACCGTAAGTTGGTCCGGTGATATTGTTTTTCGTCTCAGAATCAGGAAAGGTACTGTGTCGTTGTTCATTGTTAATGCTACTCTCTATTCTTTCAGAATCCATATTGATCAATGTTCATTCACCACCTGGCGTGTAGATATTGAGCCATAACTTGAGCAAGTAACATGTTAGCTAGGAATACTATGCACTAACTCTCTGTTATATAATATGTACAGTAACAAACATGTTAGCGTCAGGGAGAACTGTACCTAATGACCGACCGGTAGTTTGAAAGGCTTATAAATCTTGAGCATGTTGCAGTTGATACTTTCAGCTGTCATTCACGTATTATGTCACGAAAGTGCTATACATGCAGCATTGATACTGTATCATTATTATAACGGATTGCTCCGGAAAAACGACGGTCTATTATCCTACTAGCGCTGCCGCTTTGTGGCAGTAATAAGTGGTTAGTTGGAGGTGTTACCAGAGGCCGAAAAATATAGTCTACTAGCTTTGAGGGACAAAGCATCATTGGGATCAGATGTCCGGGGGCACGAGTATTTAGGATAAATTTACTATGGATTTCACTAAACGAATGTATGACCCGGCCCTCTAAAGTATGCGGACTTAATATGGATATTTTGGCAGGACAAGCGTTCAAGACCATGGAGGTAAAAATTTCTATATCGTTGATGAGTCGGAAGACATGAGAAAACTGAACCAGTTCAGAGAGATCGTGTGCCCAACGATCTATAATATAGGGCACGAAGAACGTGGCCCGGACGATCTCGTCTTGAAAGTTAAGACGACCCCGTCTCAGAAGTTAAGACCCGCGATCTAGCTGAAGAAGAACACGGGAAGGGAAGAATTTGTCCCGTGATCATGGGCACGCAACGCGTTGAATCAGACGTCGAGGGAGCGGCCGCAAGTCTTGAAAGCGCTTGACGTGCAACACCTTCGTCTTGATCCCGGCTGTACTGCGCAGGAGGGACAGATCTGGATCGTCAACCTCAAGAAGTTCCTAAACGAGAACATCGGTGGTCTCACCAAGAACGAATTGAAGAACTGTGTCAAAATTGTGTGTTTAGTAGCGTTTTGGCTCTGAAAAACCATCGTTGAGAAGCCAGTTGGTCAAAGCCTGTTCACCGAAGGTCGAGCGATTATGTGAAGATTCCAATGGCTGAAAATGGAAACGCGAAGACTTGGTGGTGTGACACACCTGTCTTCAGAGAGTTGAAGCAGAAGACCGAAGATTCAAGACTTCGGCGGTTAGAAGTGTACCCATATAAAACTTCAGGAGAAACTGTCGTGTAGGACACGATGGGATTCTAACTTTCGGGTGATTGTGAGTTCGTACCTACGTGAACTCTCTGTCGGTTAATGTCGGTAGAGCGAGTCAGCTGGGAAGTGTTTCACAGGATCTGTTTACACTTGATTTTATAATAGGAGTAGGACTCATCAATTAATGGCTATAAAGAGGCTCTCCAAGCCTCACCTTATTCAGTAATAAAATGCAATTCTCCCCCATATCCAACAATGGTCAAGTCTGGCTTCGGTAAGTCTAGCTATCATATGTTAGGGCCAGTATACGCCTGGTTGTGTGGATGCCTGCTGACAAACTTAAGGTACATTGAACCAAGGGTCTGTCTGCTAGGTAAGGCCAAGCGGAGAGTGTGACCGTGTATAGAACGTTTGCGAGAGCTCATCCACTGTGTATTTGTGTGGACAGAGGGTTCTCACATACATTAGACTTCCTACTGAGGATCCCCTCGGTGCCCCTGTACAAGGTTTACGAAAACGGGTACCCTTCGTTCTGAGGTGGGCTTGCGCGAGAGCGTACAATTTTACTTCCTAGTCCTGGCACATGGCTAGGTAGGTATCTTAGGGGTTGACTGAAGGGAATCCGGGGTACACAGAGGCTAGTCCAACCCGGTATAAAGGATTGTTCATGGGCTTCAGGTATTGATCCAACAATCACTTACCTTTGCGGGGAAGTGTGCGTTGTTGGAAGGAACTCATTCTGCATCTCACCGAGGACTCGTTTAAAGGAGCACTTGTTTAAATAAGGCACATAAGCCTCATTTAGCCTAATTCGGGAAACCCTCAGCAGGTTATACTAGGATGACTGAGGACTCGGATGGTCCTGAGAGTGACTTCGTCACTGGGGCACCAGGAATAAAATCAACAAATCAGCACCTGAGGCTAGCTTTCTCCGAAAGCTCCTGCACCACAAAACCACATCACCGGAACCAAGATCTCAGCAGGCAAACCACCAAAGATACAAGCCAAAGATAACACGAGGCGACTCTTCATCAAGTTGAGTAGATTTCAAAAAGATCCATAACGGATGCGTTTAGACTAGATATTTGAATATGACTATAGGAAATGCTACCGATTAGAGTATAACCTTAAAGATAAACTAAAGCTCTGACCACCTGCTACGCAGATACTGCCGGTATGGTTTGTCGGTACCTGATTTGCTTCTGTTTCGCTTGCACAACAACATGAGCACTATTATTGAGATATCGATATAATTGTCATATTACCTTAATTTAGCTACTGTACTACTCGTTAATACAGTGTAAGTTGTGAAACATTATTCCCTGACCAAGTAGATATTTGAGGTGATCATTAGCTACAATAGTTATATGAAATCAATATACCTCATTTTCAAAACAAAAACTCGTCCATCGTGTATCTGAAATGCAATACCGACCTGGCTCGGACAACGGCTACGAACGGCAATGACTACTACGGTAATGATTACGATGACAGCGACTACCGCAGCAACGGGAAGAGCTACGTAAGTTGATATGGTTACTACTCCGATTACTTTTTGCCGTACAGCCACGGTAGCTAGCTACCGTGGCAAGATCCGTGACTATGACAACGGCTACTACCCGGACTATCCCTTCCAGCTACATCAGCGTCAAGAGCCCCAGCTCCGGCTACAACAAAACTTATGGTTACCCGGTTACCTCGACGGCTATAATGGTTGTTGTCCCTCGCTAAATAGTGACCGGTTGCATACGTTGAAGTGACCTGTTGTTTCAAAGTTTACCAGATTGATTTGAGCCTCTTCTTTCACTCGGAGGAATTAGTCTCGACTGATACATGTACCTTAAATTAGGATCTTTATTGTTTTTTAGGAAGGTTGTGCATATACTGTTGATAGAGAGCTTCATTTCGTTTAGAGTGACTTACTGCATATAGTTTAGGGTGACACTATATTTTATTCAATACACTCGCTACTACGAAGTGGTATACCTGAATTGTATCCGTCAACGGATAGAATTTTACCAAAGCGAACCAAGCAATGTGAATGTCTTCCGAATGCATTTGGTGTTTGTCTAGCTTACGCACAGGTATGACCGGTCGTAAGACCACTACTCAAACCGTAGCAAATTCTCAGACCCGCAAAGGTCTGGAAATGGTGTGCGCAACTGTCGCTTGTAAATTGCTTTGTTGGTCCTTTCATGCTACAGTTGCGCTTTGGGCCCACAAGTCTGAAAACCACAGCGACTGTGATTGGTTTTGGGTGATCCGAGAATACACTGTCCGAGCGAGGCTTAGGCTCGAGCTCGGCAGGTTCCAGTCTGGATGTGCTTAAATAAACTCGAAATGCCCCGTGTTTCTGGATATACAGCGCAAACACCACACACGCACTTGTTCACTTCTCTTTCATAGTCTTGGGCTTGGTCGTTAACCGTTCCTCCTCTTCCTCCGCGCGGTCAGAACTGGGACCGCGTTCCGGGATTGTCACTCGCCTCTCCGATCCGAGAGTGGCTGGGAGTCTAAGTTGATCTGTCTTGGACATCGTCAATCCCGGAATCTCCACTTGTACTAGGACGTCGCGCGCCACTCATTGTTATAGGCGAGAACAGGCTATGGCTGAGAAAGTACACTAAGTCTGGTGCCAGGACAAAACACCAATACCGCGAGAGCTCGAAACGGAAGGCCACCTCCTTCCCACAAGTACCAATCAAAATCTAGTCAAAACAGGCGTTCGAGTATCACAGAATACCAAATAACTTAATTAACTCAACAACGAAGTAAAGATAACCTTGTTAAATTTGCTTGGAGTTTTGTGGAAAGATGATTAGCCGTGACGGATGATGCTAGAACACGTGCTAAACCTGCACGCTCACCGTAGTGACTTCTCCTGCGTCCTTCGGGGCAAATCGAATTCCGATTAAGTTTTAACACATACAAACGGGAACCTACATAGTTCGGGCGCCAGTCCCGCTACAAACCGTAAGTCAAATAAAAGGCAAAGGGTGAGAATATAACCGCTCACCATAAGAGCGCATTCAACTTGAATCTCGGAAGTGTGCCTAAGACGAATACGACGCTAACATTGATCAGCACATGTCGGATTATTCCAATCTAAGTGTTACGTCAACCTGAGACGGTCAACCTGAGATGGTCCACCTTTCGTTGACATGCCTGATGCGATACGGATCTTCGAACCGACCTTTCACGCAACCTCAACTTGGAGCCAATTTTGAGACCTTCATCTTGCCACTCTATTCGGGGACCTCAAAGAATATTCCGAGACCCTTAAGAATATTTCGAGACCACCCAAGGTTCCAGAATTCCTAGACCAACTTCCACGTCCAACATATCATGATATTCCATATTAGGTCTGCAAATAGTATGGAAGTTCACACCAGTCTTGTTACAGAAATTCGTCACGTTCACCGCATCTCGAGATTTCCCAATCCAAATTCAGAACTCTCCACAACGAGCAACAGCGATGTCTCCGACCTTCCGAATTGACTCTCATCTGCAACAGAGAGGCGTATAATCCGGACATATCTACCTGTAGTCGAGGAACTTCCTTTCAAAGTCAGGTTTCTTCATCTGCAGTGGCGACCTCATCATGCTTGGTCTGGCCCCATCTTCTTTTTTTCTAGCTCCTTGGCACTCAGCCTTCCACTAGAATGGGTTGAACGTTTTCTTTCCAATGATGGGTCGTAGGTGGGACAATAGAGTCAGTTGGCTTGGCGTACGTCAGGCAATCGGTGATGTCCGTACTAATTTTCTGGGATTCAATCCATCAGAAATGTCCGTTATGTAAGCCGAGCCTAATGAGTTTATTTTGGCCTCGACACACATAACGTTTGGATTTCGACCTTCAAGGGAACACCTCGCCCCAGACGTAAACTTCCTCACCTTTCGAGTTTGATTGTCACTCATTTTTCGAATCGCCGAATTCCAGCCCACGTACCGCAACAAAATCGCCACTTCGGTCGTTTCCTCCTAGGCGTCATCATGGTTAAGAATGCTCCTCTTGAGGCTTCGTCTACGCGAACAGAGGGCTCTAGTGCTGACGTCGGTGCGACCTCAGTATCGACTGCTACTGCTTCGGTCCAGCCGCGTACACACAAGCAGCGCTCATACAGCAACTGCTGTATCCGATCCATGTTGCCGCCGTTCCAACAACGTCTACGACCTCCTTCTGATCGTCGATATTCACAAGTGAGAGCCCTAATTGACCATGAAGTGTATCCACTGCCACGTTGCTTCGGTGGCGATTGATTCACCCTCAAAGCCGTACCCACGCCGCGATTCATGCGCCTGGTATTGGATCATTTAAATCAACCTCAACCCTCCAGCCAACCTGTTCAAGTGGTAGTTTAGAATACCGAGCTCAATGCTCAAATCGCTAAGTCGGAGGGCTTACTCCATCAAGCCAGGGCTGATCATGCAGCAGCGAGTAGCTTCCAGTAGATGCAGCTTAGTACGATTCGTGGTTCGTGCCCCATTCAACAAGGGCTCGACGCCGTGACCACTAATGTTGCATCATTAAATTCCCAAAACATGGAATTGCGTAAGCGTCTCAAAGATAACGAAGAAAGACGCTGAAGACATTCTCAACTTCATAAGTCTCTAGAAATACCATCCCAAAGCCGCTGAAACACAGTTAGCTGCCGCTCACTCGCTGTCACCAGAGGGTCTCAATTATTTTAGATTTAATAACAGCTATTTCGTAGCTATTGGCCGCGACTTCACGAGCCGATCAGCACGTTTTGGGATGGGAATAGTATGAACTCCGTGATGGTGACGTTGATGGCAATCCAGGCTAGAGACCTGACCAGCGATGACTGTAACCTCAATACCGGTCTTCTGCAGCACCCAACTCTCCCTCAGTATCTTCGAAGCACGCTGCAGCTCAGCCACTTTCACGATTGCACCTGAGTGTCTCAAAGCTGAGTGCAAAATCTGTGCAGAAGCCGTTCCTCAAACTTGCACATCGCTGACTTTCTCCAAGTTCAACATCAGCTGCAAACTTAGCGGACATAGATTCTGTTTCCAGCGACATTGTCGATTTAGATGGGTCTCGTTCTGATACTCCACATTATCTAATGGAAGCGCTCTGACAACTACATTTTTCGCTGGGATGAGATTCTCAGCAATTCGATCGATCTTGTCATGTAGAAGTGATTCCAGCTGCCAGAATTACGCTAATTCATCTTCGTCATTCTGAACCTTATGTTCTTCAAACGGCCAAGTTGCTAATCTGCCTGTCCATTGCCCACAACAAACCATCTATGGACTTAGTCTTGAACTGCCATCCCAGAACTGAAAAGCGCGTATTCACCTTCATTGTAGCGTTACCCATTAACATACGGTAAACTTCTATGAGAACTCTGAGTAATCCCACTATTTCCTTCTCTGCCGGGTGATAACATAATTCTTGGTCGTTCAATATTCTGCCTGAGAACCAACTGGATATATCTTTCCATCATATTCCTGGCCGAGCACAGTGCTCACCGCTCAAGGGTTTGTATGTAAGATGATAACGAACGGCCTTCCTCTGTCTGAATGTCTCAGCAATGCTGTTGAAACAATCTTCTGTTTGAGAATTTCGTAAGTATCCTTTGCCGGCTCGAGAATTTTGCTGGCTCGGATCTGCTCGTCCGTCAACTCATGCAGAACAGTAACGACAACTGAGAGGTATTCTATAAACTTGTTGTAATCGTTTAGGCTTCCCAGAGACGAGTTCACAACTTTAAGAGTGGTTGAGAATGGCAAATGCTTAACTTTTTTTAGCGATATTAGGCTTAGCTCTGATCCCTTCGGTACCAATTTCAAGTGAAAGATAGGAGATAGTTCTTTTGCCAAACTCGCTTTTCGGAAGACTCACATAGATCCCCCAAAATTGAAGTCGATACAATAGCCAATCCAGCTCGATACACACTTGGTCCCAGATTGCAGCTCCGTACGCGATCTATGTACGAGCTGTGTCCCAGTACAGACCTGAGTTAGCAGGTGCAGCGATATTCCTCCGGAATACTGTTAGATCTTCACTCAAGGGAGAACATTCTTGTCTTTCGGACTTGGTCCTTACGAAGTACAAGATTTCTGCATCCACCGTGACTTTCGCTTCAGGCGGGAGATGCATAAAGCCCCAACGACAGTAATCCAGCTTTAGCGGAACGTTCTTGAACTCGAACGGCATACTATTCCACTGGAAATGACCTAGAGGAATAACGAAAGCAGGGATATGCTGTACGTTTTGATTCATAGGAACAGCCCAGAATCCACCGGCCATATCCAGGCTTAGGAATCACATTACATTCTCAAACACGATCAATTAGCCATCAATGAGGGGCAGAGAATAATGCATGAGCTTGGTCAGTTCAATAGGTCATACCTCTTCTACTGATGTTGGTGTGGCACTTGCCTAGACCTCTGAGCAATGGTCTTGGAACCAGTCAAGTCTAAGTCACACACAACATCTCTCACAGGCGTGGGCACTGCGTTTCTGTCACCTCGGAGATTCTTATGATGATTTTTCAAAATAGCTCGTAATTTAGAATCCTTCTCTTGAGTAGTCTCTTTAAGTTTGCCAATAGTAGCAGTATCTAAACCCGCAACAGGGCTTAGATACTTTAATTCTTGGAGCACAGCCTATTGATCCTTGAGATTGGTCAACAGTTCACCACCTTCATGGAAGAACAATGTGGCTTCTTCCTCAACATCCGCTATTTCCATTCTCAGACAGCGTGCAAAGTTGTCGAACAGATGGGAGATTGGTTCATTATGATCCAAAGACTCTATTGAGTCTGTCGCTAACCCATCTCTCGGAAAATCAGTACTATTCCCAGCCAAATCCGAGTTAATTCTCAGACCGGGTTCTCAGAATCCTACCTGTGGCACCTCCACTTCCGGTTGCGACACTTCTGGTTCGGGCACGTGTACTGAACAATTTTCTCGAGCGTAAGAAGCTCGTAGCTATCGACTTTGAGAGATTCACTACCTCTATTAGGCTTCCGATTGGACGCATAGACGAAACGGGTGACTCATGTTTCATCACGGCCGACCTATAATTCTAGAAACTCAGGGTTGACTCGACCATACTAAATTGGCACACTGCGGTGTTCTCCAGGATGTAACATGCTGTTTCTTTAATCCGAACACTGAGATGCATTCTTAGATTATCAAACTCAGGTCCACCAACCAGCTGTAATGATTCCGCGTCAGGGAGTTTGACTACTCCTTCGCGAACACACAGTAGCAGGCATAACAAAATCTGTTCCGAGAAGGCAATCCACGCCATCTCCGTTATTCACAACCCCGTTATCGAGCACATACACCACTCGAGATCCCAGGGTCAACTTAATCCGAGAATGTAAGTTGCTACATTACAATATCCCATAATCCGGAGCTTATCTTTTAGACACTGTTTCAACCTGCGTGCAAGGTCGAAATTTATAAAACTTGTAGTAGCTCCATTATCCAACAATACCTGTACTCGTGTGTTGAATATAACTCCATGTACAATTGCATCTTCCGTGACTCCTCTACTAACGCGTGCTACCTCCGCCATCCGAACTACTCTCCAGAACTCCAAAGGTTTCTCGGATTTTTTCTCAGCTGACCTCAGGTATTTTGAGTCGGGACCGATAAAAAAACTACGTTCTTCATCTAGGGAACATGTAATTGAGGTTTTACTGCGCCTACATGAAAGGACGGGACCACAAAAACAATAATATGAGGACTTAGGCACGGCGCGCACCGTTTCACCAATCAGCAAACCTAGTGATTTAACGGCTTCTCAGACCCTGGACGCTCCAGCAAAAAGGAGCTGTACTACTCCCGGGGAGAGGTTCTCTAAAGATCTTCCGGCGTTGATAACTTCACGGACTCCTTCATGGCCGACCACAAGTTACAGAAACCTCGGTGATGGTATTTGTCAAATTTGGGATACGATTGGCGTCGACAGAACTAGGTATGGTGTCCTTCTTCACGGCATCGACCGAAAATTAATTTACTCCAACACTTACTAGTCGAATAAGAGTTGCTACCGCACTCATCACACTGTTTGCCCATAAACAAATTCTTTTCTTGATTTGGTTGTTGCTCATTTCGAGGATTCCAAGCTAGTCGCTCTGCAAACCGGAAGATTGCTTTGTCCGTCATATACTGGGAATTAAGAAAGCGGCGTCTGTACCAGGAATAGTGCCAACTTGAACAGACTCCGGCAACTCCATAGGTGGTTCGTTAACTCAATCCTCGGTCCCCACTTCAGCTTCATATCCTGGACCATCCTTGGGCTGAGCATACTGTTCAAATTCAACCTCAACTTCAGCACCATTAGTTACGAAAGCTACTTCATTTGCACGTGGTTGAAACGTCCGAACCGTAAGTTCTGAGCGGGACTCTTCTTTTCTTGCACCGTTTGGTTCTCCTCTCGACGCAAGGCTTCGTTTCGCTTTGAGGGCCTTTCCAACTCAACCATTTTCTCGAACGCTTGCCCTTGCAAAGCCGTCTTCAAACGATAACACTAAGCGCACAAATAAACCGGCGGATGTGGTTTTAACGTTCTGACACGGTCTTCTCGAATCGGATGGCAGCACTCTTACCAGCCTTTTTAGGTCGATGCAGAAACATTCTGTGAGTTTCTTGATCTCGCATTTGCATTCCGTCATTTCGTTCAGCTTTAGAACCCACTGAGCGGCACCACAACTTTTGAAAAATGTGAGCAAGAGTCTTCCTGTTCGATCGAGCCTCGTTAAGCAATTGAGTGCACTCATCTTTTGATGTACTTGACAATATCATGCATAGCTGAACCAATCCGGGTATTTGTCATCCCAAGCTCCCATCATGAAATAGTACATGAACCGACCCCGTCGGTTCATTCGTTCTTCCCGAAAAACATGTTCATCAAACGTTTCGAAAGTGTCATGCGAAATAAATGTTTCAGCCGTAACTTGCATTTCAGAATTTATAGTAGTCCCGGGAGTTCCTCTGAGAAATCGGGTCAAATTGACCATCCAACTCATCTTCGGACCAGTCACTAGAGTCTCCATCTCCGCGAGCATCGTCTCCTGGCATCCGGGTGCACCGGATGTGTTTCCTTGGTTATTTCCAGATCTCTTAGGCTTTTCAGGCTTATTCTCAGACGAGGTCTTATCCTTGTTCTGAACTTTAACTTTTTCGGATTGGTTCTGGAATTGAGCAGCCACGTCAGCTTGGTACTGACCAAGCTTCTGGATCACTTTGTACATCTGAGCTATTAGAGTCATTTCATGATCCGCTGGCAATTATGCGGTGATTTTGGAGGGTCCAATAATTCCTGTTGTTCTCGGGAGAGGTGATTCCGGTTGCATTATCGGCTCCACTTCACTACTCGCTGATGGTAGATTATGTGATAACCGACGGATTTTCCCTTTTCGAGTCTGGATCTCTTTAAGGCATTCTGCTGCTTCACGCGCAGCTGGTTCTTTCAGCTTCCAAAGCTCAGCCTCAAATGGACTTCGGCTTGGGGATTTTAAGCGCCCCTGACCATTAGTTCTTCGTTATACTTGGTATTTACTTCTGCTTCTCGGATTTCTTGTTGCACACTCTGCACGTCATGAGCTTGGGCTCTACGCTCAGCTTCGTGCTTAGATATCTCTTCATACTGAGCCCGAAGCATTTGCTCTGCGGCCTTCAGTTGTCGTTGGCTTTTCAATCCTTGGTCTGCGACTAAAGGCTGAAAATTGGCTGCAAGTTGATGTGCCTTCCAGTTTTCGTATTTTTTCTCTCCAGTTCTATGGATTACTGTGATAATTTCAAGCGATTATCGAGTTGTTCACGCCGAATGCTCGCTAGCAAAATACAATTCTGAGCCTCTTCTCCTAAACAAGTCATATTCTGCTGGTGTTCCAGGATGAGCCAATCCCGTTCAGCTATTCTCAGAGCCTGAGATTTCAAATCCTCCTGAAGCCGAGGGTCGAGTCTGAGCGTTCTGTTGTTGACTAAACCCGTATGACTACGATTGACTTTGAGTTTGTTGGAGCTGTTTGCTTGCGTGACAGCGATTGTCATTCCTCCAAAACCACTACACGTAATTGCTCCAGACGTCCCCATCATTACTCGGGCATTAAACATTGACATATGTGCTCAACACCTCACCATATTGTAGGTAACTGACAACCAAGACGATTCCGAGAAACTAAACCCGAACCGGTCCGTCCCAGAAGCAGCTCACATGATCATAATCTCTGAATTCTCCTGCATATCATTAGCGTTTTGACGCGTTTCTGACCTAGCGGTCATGGTCACATCCGAGACGAAACTCAATACATCGTACGATGTGATAGAGTTGTTAGGTGTAGCCCGAGTTAGCAAAGGTCGTTTCCAGGATGGTTCCTCTGCGATACTCGATTTTGGACTTCTGGACTAAATCCCAGTTAACTGAAATCGCATCACCACGTCGGGGTCCAGATACATCCGTGTATCATCATTCATGATGGTGTCACCGTATCTGTCAACTGTCCGGCCAACTTGAGCTGTTGTACCTTGGGCTGAGTAGACTGGGTCTGAAGCGTGACCAACCCAACTCAAATGAAGTGTCCGGGCTTACAGATCTCGTCCATGACCCAGATATCTGGGATCCCAGATTGATTTGGCCACCCGTTCAAGTAGGAACAATATTAATGAACTGGTAACTAGCTTCCCAGGATATGGTATGTAGCAATGCACACAGGCGACTGGGGCCAACACGTTCAAAGATAGCTTTAGGGTCTGAGATCACGCTTAGCATGGAACTCTGTCAATCATCGTCCTGATGGTGCTCTCGTGACCCATTGCATGTACTTCGCAATTGTACCGGCTGCACGAATATATCCCCACAGATCATACACATTGGGTTGAGACTTATACGTCACATCTACTGGACACACGAGCTGTGGAGGTAGTCTCGTCCAACTTTCCAACTGCGAATTTCCATAAGCTAGCATCACGATCTCTGTGAAGTTTGACAGGGTTTTCAGGGCGCGTTCAGCTTCTGCATTTTCCGGGACTCCTTCCAATCCCTGAGTATGGTATCGGTCTGACCACGAATGTCATGCCCATATACTATTCTCAGAATACCTCCCAGGAACGATTCCGGGAGCATAACTGAAACGCACCGTGTCACTCCTCGTTCCAATGGCGCCATGCGAATGGATTTCCCTTCTCGACACCTCAGAACGCTGAGCACATTACCCTCGCCGTCGTACCACGAACATTCGCAGCAGTTGGTCTCGGGTTAGTATTTTTTGGTACGGAGGCAGAGCTCGTGAATAGTTCCCGTTGGGTCACAGCCAACCATGAGCTTGGAGTTAGCAGATCTCGACATGATTCTTTTCAGCTGGTTCAAGCTGTGCGTCATCCTTTCCTTCAACGTTTTCTTCATCCTTCTTCTTCTCAGGTGATTCAGTCCACATCTCCACGTCGTTCGAGTAGGGTGTTGCCTCCGGTTCAACGTCTTCCACGTTTTCTTCCTGGAATTCCGTAGTCCCCAACGCTTCTGTGGCTTGGACATGTTCCTCAGTCTTATTCGAGGACGTCCCAGTCTCAGTCGCAGGAGTTTCTTCTGGCAACCCAGCTACCCCTAGACTCCACCTCAACAAATACTTTATCACCTTCTTCTCTATACTGTTTTCGAATCACTTGAACCTTGATTGGTCAACATACTTCGCACACGCCGTCCAAAGCCGTTCCGGGATCCGGCCATGCTCACCAGTCGGGATGCAACGGTGACCTTACACTCAGGAATGACCGGTCGAAAGACTACTACTCAAACCGTAGCAAATTCTCAGACCCGCAAAGTTCTGGAAATGGCGTGCGCAACCGTCGCTTGTAAATCGCTTTGTTGATCCTTTTGTGCTACAGTTGCGCTTTGGGCCCACAAGTCTGAAAACCACAGCGACTGTGATTGGTTTTGGGTGATCCGAGAATACACTGTCCGAGCGAGGCTTAGGCTCGAGCTCGGCAGGTTCCAGTCTGGATGTGCTTAAATGAACTCGAAATGCCCCGTGTTTCTGGATAGACAGCACAACACACCACACACGCACTTGCCCACTTCTCTTCTACAGCCTTTGCCTCCGCTGACCCAGATTTCGTCATAGATTTGGGAGACGAATCTTCGGAATTGAGTCTTAGCCATACATTTGGGTGGCAAGGCATCGTAATCGACTTTTTCAGCGCGGAATTACCTCGGCACTACATATCGACCCGTAACCGGCCTGCATCCTTCCGCTGTTGGGGCATCTCGTGGTTATATTGTGTATGAGAGCATCTTAGTCTTTGCTCGTGGTTACGAGTGCTGTGGCTGTTGATTGGTCAAGTGGAAACCAAGTATACTATTAGTTGACCCCGTTAAGAGGGTGTTGGTGGTAAGATGTACCTGCATCAATCGGCGTATTCCTGGTGCTGCGACTGGGGAGTGGTGATAACATTCTTTGCGTTGTTCAACTACAGATTAATTGATGTTTTGATCTTCCAAGAGAGAAGAAGTAAAGACAGAAGGAAAAAAGAATATGAAACAACGATGGCTAATCGATCTAGCTCTGCGGTACCAGGATTTCCGACGAGAAGTGAAGGAATGGACGAGTAGGATGTGGAAATGAAGGCAGTAACACTGGGAACCGAAGTATATACTGGACTTTCTGTTAGCTTTGGAGAAGATGCTAATGGATCTGATGAAGCCCTGGGTGAAGCCTACGAACAGGAAGAGAAGGAATACACTCTGAGCCTTCTGGAAGAGGAGTTTTTGTTTTTGGCGGCCGGACGGAGTAGCCGAATGCGCACTTATACCCGCAAACTCCTGGAAGAACTTGACGAAGTCACCGGGTCAGCGACGGTGAAGACGACATTGTCGATGACTTCTATTATTCCGAATCGAAGTCTCCTGTTACAGAGCAGACCACTGGTTTCATCCACCGATGCATGGTGATACTCTGGCGGCTAACAAGGTCTTGGGAAGAACGCATGAAGAAATGGTGGAGAACAGCGTGTGGGTTCGTCTCTCCGAGCCGAAGAGGATTCGTCAAGTAGTATGGGCCGATGGGAGCTACAAGTTGATCATAGCAGTAACGGCAACTACTACGGCCCAAGTCGAAGACGCTATGGTACCGTTCCAGAAGTCAAAGCGCATACAGGCTCAATTAAGACCGCCACGGTCTGGCCTCGACGTATGGGTTCGTGCTGAGGCCGGTGCCGATCTTTGGAAATGGAAACATAAACTTAGAACTGGCTGTGGGGTGACTGAGACCTACTTTTGTCAACCACCAACGCCTCCAACAGCCGTAGATGGCAATGATCTAACGGGCGTTCCACTTCCGTAGACGCTACATTGGATATACCCCGTAGTGAAAGTCCGCCAAGGAGTGTTCTCAAAACATGGTGATGAATCTCCGTACTCTCAAGACTTGCATATGGTAACAACCAAACCTGCGACGACGAAGGAGCCACATAATCATCATGGGGGACGTGCGTATGCGAATCGGAGCACGCTTCCAGGATCACGCCATAAAAGGAAGGGTCGGAGACCTTCGGTAGAGGCCTCTTCGTCGTTAGACGATGGAGATGATGATAGGTATTACCATCGCCGAGATGCCCTTTTAGACGCTTATATTCGTCAGGTAGAGCAAGCGTCAATGACAGATAGTGAAAGAGCAACACCAAAGCTTGACCTAGCCACGCACCGATCACTGGGGCAGATACGAGCATTTTCAGTGCATCGCAACAAGAGTGAAAAATCTAAACAATGGCTCCGAAACGTTGTATACAAAATGAAAGGAACACGTGCCTTTCCACTTGAGCTTAAAGACGGCGCATTCCATTGGTACAGACTGCTGCCAAAGAAAAACAAACGTAAGTGGAGTTTTCTCAGCACGGCTTTCATCAACTACTATTATCAGCAGTTCAACCACATGGCAGAAACGCAACCACGATGGCTGGAACGCAGAAGAATGACGTCATATTGACGAAGACGATATCGGTGGCTATTATTCGGTTGAAGTTGGCAACTTTGCTGCTACAGCTAATGAATCTGAACAAAGCCAGGAAGCAGAAGGAACGTATGAGCGATCCGACAATAAATTGCTAAGGTATGAGTCTGCTCGAGGATTCAACCGCGATAACCGCTTCAAAGGCCAGTTTAACCGGAACGATGGACCTCCGAGAAAATGGTAAGGCTCATGTGGAACTTCTGGCGATTTGTTCCACTCCCTACATGTTACGCGATGTCGGAAGAAAAGGCCAGACCAAGTGCGATTAACGAACATATCAGGAAGGGCAGCGTACTACTCTGCTTATATTCCAGTGGTGGTGAGGGCCTCAATTGGACAACTTCCACGAGATGTTAGTTATGTGATAGTAGAATTACTAAAATACACCCAATAGCAAGAGTTTGTATACGCTGCTGCTCGTGATAAGACGCTGTTCCTATTTAAATGCTAGATGTACAACAATGCATTGAAATTCAAACCCCAACGGTGGATATGCCTCATTACCTGACACTTACTGCGATATTACAAAAAATCATAAGAGTCATATTGTCGACACAGGAGTGATAATGAGCATGACAACTTGAGATACCACGAGGTCTATCGGTCGAAGGTTGCCAGCGGGGAGGCCCTGTTCACAGGGTTGATGACCAACGAATTCTCTGCAGAAACGTCGGAGGAAGGAAGTGGTGACGAAGGACCATCCGAACAAGACACCTGCGATAATGTTGACCATCTGGAACGCATCTTTGTCACAGCCAACAAAGTGCTAGCGACAGAAGGAGACGATGACCGAGCCGATGAGACTTTGAATACGAATATTCACGAGGCAGCAGATGTCGAGCTGGGAGATTACGCACACGAACTTGAAATCCTGTCAGACTTACCTACCAGAGGTCGCAAACTCAAAACCTCGGTTATCTGTGTCCATCTGTAGGTAAATACTCAACTATTTCGGGTATCCGTGTCCATCAGCGGTAATAGTTCGGTTAACCGTGGTTAATCGTAGGTATCCGTATGATAACAGCAAAACTTTAGTTTAACATACATAATCATGTTTTGGTAAAGAATGTGACCTTAAATTTACATAGGCGTTGTAGATAAATAAGTACGTCGTAGGAAAAAAGGTATCCGCGGTTTGATGCATCAATACATGTTGTTTACATGCGCAGCTATCAATATACTGGATCAGCATTTGAATGCCCGCTATAGTGTCAAATATAAAGCTTCAAACACAACTAAAGCAGCAGACTTAAGTATGCAATTGAACTAATATTTATTTAATGGCATTGGTAACCAAATTCTATTTTAACATGTCTGTATTGGAACGAGTGACGAGAATGTCGTTCAGTCCCGCAGGGCTAAGCATCGTTCTTTTCATATCAAACCCATTTCCGGCATCTGAAAATTGCTCTCAGATATCGAGCTAGAAGTCGGAACAGCTAAAATTGACCTGGTAACTTTTCCTAACATAGGAAATACCGTGTATTGACTATGTTGACTCGGGCTTGGCATTCTCTTTCACCACTCCAGCAAGTTAAATGTCGTCTTCTCTGTGTCACTCAAACGTAATGCCATATGTATATATTGAGCTCCATCTGTTCTGGAGTCTTGTTGTGCTGTGTATCTGTCTTTTCTTCCTCATCTGAAGAGTCCAAACTCATCAATCCAGGTGTTGATTTACGTTTTTTCTTGCAACTGTCTCTTGTTGTCGTTCAATGAATATAGTATCCGTATCAATGAGTTTTCTCATCGATTCTAAAAAAATATTTTTTTGCAACGGTAAGCTCACTTACATGAACACCAAATTTAAACAGTCTATGTTTCTGGCGAGGATCTAGCATTGCTGCGACGATGTGATTATCGATCAACTTCAATTTAGGGAGGGCATAATGTTCAATTAGTTGCTTTACCGCAACGAGTGAAATTGAATCTGGAGGTAGTTCTTCATCCGGCTGGCTTTCTCGGTGAATTTAGTCGTTTTACGAAGTTTTAGGAGTTCTTTTAATCGGTACCGTTCGTAAATCACTACGTGCAATATTGGTACATTCCAGCATTCAAGTTTCAGGGTAGCCATTTGAACGTTGTTGAGAAATCGAACGAGTTCTAGAAGTAAGTAACGAGCAACTGCGTCAATGTGTGAAAATTGGCTTCGTGAAGTTAAAAAAGTTGCCAGTTTGTCATACATATAAAGAATAATTGTCATCATGTGAAAATGAGACCCCATCTCGAAATATGTGTTTGTTTTAATACCTTGGTTAATTCGTTTTGAAGATTCGTCTGTTGAAGTACCGCACTAGTTTTTTGCATCCGCCAATTAGATCAAAACATTTTGGGACATTGTCTCGAAATCTGTAAAATGATTTTGACC